>JALJCO010010207.1:0-20741 GCA_023101725.1 Atherinomorus stipes | reverse complement strand
ATACTCCCGAGAGTTTCTGCTCGACATCTGCCGAAACAAGAACATAAGTTCGGCGGACGCGGAAATGCTGCAGGACTACGGTTTGTTCCGGAGCCCCGCTCGATCCCCGACCCCCACACCTGCACCCAGCCTGCAGTGGAAGTGCCACGGACGGAATCTGAGGAGGAAGAAGAGGAGGAAGCGTGGTGGTATCTGAGCTAGATTAGCCGCCAGACCACAGCGGCCGGCTGTCCCGTCCATCACCATGGCCAACGTACGCTCGCTAGACAACAAACTGGACCACATCCGTCTACTCAGTCTACTACAAGGCTGTGGGTGAGTCCTGCGTCCTTGTGTTTGTGGAAACTTGGCTTGATGACAGCGTCCCAGACTCTGCTTTTCAGCTAGCAAAAAGGCTAAGGTGATTCCGAGCGGACAGAGCGCTCGTCGGGACAACTCGCAGCAGTGGACTATGTGTTTACATCAACGATGCCTGGTGCCGCGACGCTGTGGTGGTTTGCAGACACTGTTCACCACTGGGGGAGTTAATAATCATCAAGTGACGGCCATTCTACCTGCCCAGAGAATGTACTGCTATCCTGCTAGCAGTGGTCTACATCCCTCCCAGCTCCTCCAACAACAGGAGTGAGGCACTGAATGAACTCCACCAGCACATTAGTGAGCAGCTAACAGTCCCCCCTGATGCCTTCCTCATCCTGGCTGGGGACTTCAACCATGCCAACCCCAAGTGGTTTAGTTAAGGTGACTAAACCATCCAAGAAGGAGATCCGGGTGTGGCCAGAGGGGGATTAGAGGCTCTCCAGGACTTTTTCTCCACCACCGACTGGAGCATGTTCAGACATGCAGCCACTTACGACAACATCGTAGACCTCCAAGAGCACACCGAGACCGTCACGGCCTATATGAGGAAGTGCATGGATGACATCACGGTCTCCAGAACCATCTCCATCCGGGCCAACCAAAAACCTTGGTTGACAGGGAAGTCCACAGGCTCTGAAGGCTCAGAATGCTGCCTTCAGAGCTGTACAGGTACTACCCAAAAAATTAGAATATCTGGATAAAGTTCTTGTATTTCTATAATTCAACTTAAAAGGTGCAATTTATACTGTACATTGCATAGACAAATAATATGCAAATCAATATCTTTTAAGCTTTTATTTGTTTGGATGTTGCTGATTAGAAGTTGCAGCTTAAGAAAATCTCAAATTCTAAAACTCAAAAAATTAGAATATTCCATGAAATCAATTTAAAAAGGACTTTAAATACAAAAATATCAGGCCTCC
Source organism: Atherinomorus stipes (assembly GCA_023101725.1). Lineage (NCBI taxonomy): Eukaryota > Metazoa > Chordata > Actinopteri > Atheriniformes > Atherinidae > Atherinomorus > Atherinomorus stipes. The sequence goes on along the minus strand of JALJCO010010207.1, from coordinate 19,458 downwards.
TAAAATAAAATCTTGCATCTGTACTTAGTACTTGGTTTGGGCCCTTTTGCATGAATGACTCCTTAACCCGCCGTGGCATGGATGCTACCAGCTTGTGGCATATCTCAGCTGTTATGGAGGACAAACATGCTTCCATCACAGCCTTGAGCTCTTCTTTATTGTTTGGTCTCTTCCTGTTCAGCTTTCTCTTAACAATGCCCCACATGTTTTCAATGGGGTTCAGGTCAGGTGGGTTTGCGGGCCAATCTAGCATGGTAATCCATGGTTCTTGAAGCAGGATTTTGTAGTTTTGGCAGTGTGGGCAGGTGCCAAGTCCTGCTGGAAGATGAAGTCTGCATCCCCATACAGATGGTCCACTGAAGCAAGCATGAAGGTGTCCAAAATGTCCTGGTAGACGGCTGCATTTATGCTGGACTTGATGAAGCTCACAGGTCCATTCCTTATGAAGTCCTCCACACTTTTGAAAGGCCCTTTCCTGATCATCTTCTCCAGGCTGCTGTCAGCCCTCCGGCTTCTACACCATTTTCTTTTTCACACTTCTTCCTTCCACTTAACTGTCCATTAATGTGCTTTGAGACAGACTCTGAGAACATCCAGCTTCTTTTCTATCACTTTTTGTGTCTTTCCACCATGTGCAGGGAGTCAATAATGGTTTTCTGCACAACTGTCAGATCAGCATCTTCCCCATGATTGTGAATTCTTCTAAACCAAGACAGAGACTTTTAAAGGCTCAGGGTACTTATGGAGGTGTTTTGGATTACTTACCTGATTAGAATGTGACTCTCTGAACCTACAATACTGGAGCTTTTCACAATATTCTCATTTTTTGAGTTTTTGAATTTGAGGTTTTCTTTTTATATATGGGTTTTTCCCCTTTTTTTCCTATCCAAGGTCCTCACACCCCCCACAGCTCCATTCTTCCTCCCCCCTCTCTTATTCTTGGGGTGGGTAACTTTTTTTTTACCCCCACCCCCCGGGGAGGCCACCGAGGCCCCTTTTACCCCCCCCCCCCTCCACCACCTGCACTCCACACACTTTTATACGCGGGGGATTTATCTTCCCCCCCAACACCACACATTTGCCGGGGGCGCGGTTCCACCCCCCCTCTCCCTCATATCCGCCCCCTCCCCCCCCCTTTCCCCCCCCCCCGAATTTGAGGTTTTCTAAAGCTGCAATTTCTAATTAGCAACATCCGAAACAAAACAAAAACTTGAAATTTATTGATTCACATATAATTTGATGTTATATGTTTTTGGGTAGTACCTGTGTGTGTGTGTATACCTGTATGTATATATATATATATATATATATATATATATATATATATATACAGATATATGTGTGTGAGTATATACAGTGGAGAGAGAGAGAGAGAGCTGCTGTCAGCTGAAGTTATGTTGTGTTGTTTTACAATAAACCAACCACATTTCCTATGAACCACTATAGTTTTATCTGGTCATCAATTACATCCACATTTGATTTTATTGGACCCCTTCCCTTTTTACAATGCCATTCATCATGGCGGTCAGGGTACCAATCACTGTTCTGGCAAAGTTAATTCTCCAACAGTAATGAAGCTACAGTGGCCTTATAAGAATCACTTGGAGAGCTGATTGATTAGCAGTTGAAGGATCATTGATCTACTGGTGTCTGGCTGCTGCATAAGCAGCATTCGATGAGCATCATTAGACAGCACCAGATTTCCTGGCTCCAGGTCTCAGTCCCATAACGCAGAGGTCAGATATTTAGTTAAGTGGGTATTTGGGTTCCTCGGCATCACCTGAAATCAGTGTCACAACTGTCATGTTTACCTCCTTGAACACCATCCTATTGACCTTTTTTCTGGAGCTTTTCCTCTAATTTAATTGAAGTAATTTGTCAGGTAAACCATTGTTTCACCAGTGTTCAGCTAAAACAATCTGGAGTTTGGAAGGATGTAGCTAAAACTGATATCTTTTTCGAAAGATAATAGACATAAATATGTACTGTTGTGTATTAAAGGATAATGCAAGCACATTCCTGGTTCCCCAAATTTGGCAGATTGTTGAAAATATGATTTGTCTTTTCAGCTCAACAGTCATTTAATTGCAGACTTGGAAAGAAAAAAGAAAAGAAATAATGTTAACATTACCCAATAATTGGTGCAAATCTGGTGCAGTTACTAGAGACTGAATAAGGAAGGTAGCCAGTTAAACATTTATGAGTTTCATTATGTAGCTAAAGTGTAGTTAATGGATAATTAATGGAGTAAATGAAGGATGAAAGAGGCACAACTTAATGACATCTTGATTTTAATATCCTCCCAAATCCTCCAAATCTGTCCTCAAAATTGTTTCAGATTTTGCTCTGTAAAGAAAATGAATAATTAAATCAATGAATGAGTGAGCATGACTCACCTTCATCATCATTCAGTTAAGGGTTCTGGATGAATATTCTAATTTGGGCCTTCCTGCAGTTCCACCTGCCAGGCTTTGACGCTCCTGCCATTGTAGACCTCAGCCTTACCCAAACCCGGCGCCACAGAGAGCTAATTGGCTGCCCAGTCAACAGGTTTTCCACCTCTGTCTGAGAGTAAATCTTTGTGTTTTTCTTTCTGTTGTGTTAATTTTATGTCAGTATTTTGAGATTAACATGAAATTGTCCAAGTTCAGTGAACTATTGCAGTTAATTGTCTCCACTGAGCTTATGAAAGTCATTGTGGCACTCGGTACGAGTTATTGTTGGTGTATCTCCAGAGAGGCGTCGCTTTGTGTGAATAAAATGCTGCTACGTATGCTCTGAAACTCTACTGTTTCATGCCTCTTTATCAAAATGTAAAGCAACCATCAACTGTACTGACAAACACCGAGCCAAGGCCGTAGCCTTGAGCTAAACCGCAGTTGCCAAATAGAGCAGTGAGGCCCTGGCTTGCCAACTGATGCTACTCCACTGGCCATGGGCTCACTGCCTTCGGCTGGCTGAGAGGTTGCAGCCCCAAATCTCTGGGTGCACAGCCTCAGCCCCATTTAGAGACGGACACAGCTTGAGTGTATTAATTGTGAAAGAAAGGGGGACAAATGAAACGTACCCATTTAAAAAGAAAAAAAATCAAAGAAAACAGTTTAACATTAACAGATATGTACCTCTGATGTCTCTTGGATAAGTGGTAAGAACAGCTTCAGACTTTGTATTTAGTTGAACCTTTTTTGGTCAAGTCGAAGCATCTGCATGAAAAATGAAGACAAAGATCTGTAACCTCTGGTATTCTTATGTCTGCCGCACACCAGAGCTTTCTGCTGAGCTGAAAGTCATGGAGGCCGTTTGCTCAGCAGATCGTCGCCTGATTTTTGGTGAGTTTTTGGCCTCACGAGGCCTTGAGGTGAAAATCAAACATTTTTTGCCTTGCAAGGCAAAAAAATCACCATACCTGCTCAACTTGAACTCTGCTGAGGGTAGAAGATCTAGCGACCAATCAAAACACGCCTGCAGATCACATGATTTCAAGATGGTAGCCCTCTGTCATCATGTTAGAAGACTTGATTGATATTTTGCAAAAATATCAAAAGACTGCAGGCAGAAAAGTTTTGAGGATCTTTTTGTTAGAGACTGAATTGTGTTATCGTATTTAATTTTTATTTATGTTGTCTTTTAATTTAGTTATTTACTTTTTATTTAGACTATAGTAAAATCATACCAATTGGAGGCGGTAATGCACCTCTGAGTTTAACAACCACCATTAAACTGGAAAGAAGAAGAAGTCATGTAAGAAAAATGAATAAAACTGAGACAGAGACGATATCTGGATGATGTTTCTGAAGTCTGATGAAACATCATATCAGCAGGTCTAGTCTGGCCGTATTTCCACCAATTTATCCTCTAAAATGTAATGGACAAGCAAGCTGCGAAAATCATGTGATCTGCGGGCATGTTTTGATTGGCCGCTAGATCTTAGCCAAGCTCAAGTTGGCGGTGAGCACACGGTGAGTTTTTCGCCTTGTGACAAAAAATATCAAACGCATTTGATTTTCACCTCAAGGCCTCGTGAGGCAGAAAACTCACCAAAAATCAGGCAACACGGCGCCGATCTGCTGAACAAACAGCCTCCAACGACTTTTAGCTCAGCAGAAAGCTCTTGTGCGCGGCAGGCATTAATTAGTTACTGCAACGTCTGCAAAGAAATAACCCACTTTTACAAGATCTTCAGGTATGACATAAAAACAGAGTGGTGTGGTTGCATTCCCTATTGACCCTCATTTCATCTGACTCCAGATAGCAAACTCTGACCGCAGCTTGACCTACTTTCTTTAAAGGAGTGATGACATAACAGTTAAAAACTAGTTTATGTTGTTGGCATTACTTTATATGTAAATACTCCAAAGAAAAAAACGGCATTTTTTACAGCGGAGTATTGTTTTGAAACGCCAGACCTCACTTCCTCAGTAATACAGTTGGGTCCGGTGATGATATGGAGCTTTACCCGGAGACCACGTTGACTTCATTTTGATTGGCTACATCTTATTTGGCTATGACCTTATTTGGAGAATCTAGGTCAAGCTGCGGTCGAAGTTTGCTAAAGGCTAACTGCTAGCAACATGGGCACTTCAGACAGTTTGAGCTACGTTTATCAGACAAGACAGCATTTAGAAAATAAATAAACTTACAGGTAATGACAAGGTTGTGGCCCACTCCCTCAGTGTTGCTGCAGAAGTTTTCTTTTAAATCCATTTGTTTGAAAATCCAGACCTGACTGCACAGAAGTTACTACTAGCTCCATACACGAAGCTGAATCAAACAGGGAGGGGAGGGGGGGGGCGCGGACGGTGCATAAAACCGTTAGGGAGAGAGAGAGAGAGAGGGGGGGGGGGGGGGGGGGCGCTGTTTACTTAATAGTGTGCTCTTATTGGAGCAATTAAATTACGTAGAATGATAGAACTACGTAGAATGATAGAACTACGTAGAATGATGGAACTACGTAGAATGATAGAACTACGTAGAATGATAGAACTACGTAGAATGATAGCCTGCTGTCTGATTCAACTGTTTCTGAGCAGAGAGACAAAGCTGACAGACCATAAACAGGAACTTTGATTCTCACTCTGGACATTCACATGGCCTCATCAGTGCACAACAGATCATATTATACACCCAAAACCCCAGAAAAGTGAAATTTGATGTCATGGCACCTTTAAATAAGGTTATAGCCAAATAAGGTGTAGCCAATCAAAATGAAGTCAACTTGGTCTCCGGGTAAAGCTGCATATCATTACCACACCAGCTCTTTTACTGTGGAAGGGAGGTCTGGCTGCCAAAACAATCCCCCGCTGTAAAAATTGCATTTTTTTTTTCTTTGGAGATTTGACATGTGCAGCAATGCCAACAACATGAACCACTTTTTACTGCTATGCCATCACTCCTTTAACCTTGTGTCCCGTAGCTAAGCCACAGTCTATAATCAGGAAGACTCGTGATAAGGTAGCTTATATTGGGCTCTGTTAATTAGAGCCTGACCGATATGGGATTTTTGAGGCCAATTCTGATACCGATATTGGGAGCTTTAAAAAAACTATATCAGATATATTAACTGATATCCGATATTAGCCGATATACGATGTCAGCTGATATTTATCAGCCAGGATATTAAAAAATGAACATGGACATACAGGATCTGTGCTGTCTAACTGTAGTCCATCTTAAATTCTTATAATGACCAAAATATGATTCAAGACTAAGAATAAGAGCGTCCAGAATCTGTGATGATGTTTTAGGTGGTGACACAAATTTGTTGTGTTTTCTGCCTTACTGTTGCTGCAGCCCAGGTTAATGTTCACACCACAGATGTTGCATCTAAGGGGGGGGGGTTCAGCCCTATTTTTTTCTTCCCTTTTATCCCTCTCTTCCCCCCTCCCCCCCTTTTTTTATTTCCCCCTTTTTTTTTTTTCTTTTTTTATATAATAATCTAGTTTTTTTTATTTCGCCAGTTAAATCTTTTTGAAGTGGCTCCACACCTTACTCTTCTCCTCTGCCTGGGAATGAATATATACACATTTAGTATATTTTAACAATAGGGGATTATCACACTTACTGGAAGTTCCCGGATTTTGGACACTTCCTCTTCCGGGCCATGTTAACGACAGCCGTTCCTGGTCTGTTATACTATTTAAATCGTATAAACTCCAAACATACTTAAGTTTTCATTCCAGACTGAAGTGATACTGGATCAAAAGCTGGATCAAAGCGATCGATTCGCCGCGGTGAAGGGCCGAACTTTATAATAAAACACACGTTTGTTTGTCCCCGGTGGGGGCACAACACCGGCACTTCACAGCATGCTAGCATTAGCCAGCTAGTGTTTACTGACGTAACATTGTGCGTCTTAAAACACACAAAACATCTGAAAATCGGGTCTGTACCTCCCTGTTTACAGTGGAACAACTGGGGACTGCCAAGAAAGGAGACGCTTTCAGATGCTTGTGTGTTTTCAGCCGCACAAAGTTAGGCACGTTATCAAGCTGGCTAATGCTAACCTGCTAACACGACTGCGCAGTCTGCCGGCCACAAACAAACGTGTGTTGTTTTATTATAAAGTTCGGTCCTTCACCGCGGTGAATCGGTCGTTTTGATCCACTTCTTCCTTAGCATCACTCAGTCTGGAATGAAAACTTGGCATTGGCGTTTATCCGATTTACAAAGTTTAACAGAGTAGTAGCTGGCGGACTACTGTTAGCAGGTTAGCATTAGCCAGTTTGATGACGTGCCTAACTTTGTGCGGCTGAAAACACACAAGCATCTGAAAGAGTCTCCTTTCTTGGCAGTCCCCAGTTGTTCCATTGGAAACGGGGGGGGGGGTACAGACCCGATTTTCAGATGTATGTGTGTTTTAAGACGCACAAAGTTAAGCACGCCGGTAAACGCTAGCTGGCTAATGCTAGCATGCCGGTGTTGTGCCCCACCGGCTGCAAACAAACATGCTACGTTGTTTTATTATAAAGTTCGGCCCTTCACTCTGGAGAATCACTTTGATCCTGTTCTTCCTTAGTATCACTTCAGTCTGGAATCCGTGAAAATTTCAGTAGGGTTGGCGTTTATTCACGTTATCTACGAAGTAAAGCAGGGACATTGAACTGGACCGGAAGTGGGCCGTCTAACTGTTTAAAACCAGAAGTTCGAAACACGGAAGCGTGATAATCCCCTATTAGATTTCAATACTATAAATGACCATTTTACAATGAAAACAAGTTGCTGCAAACAGCTTACAGTGATTACACACAGACTAATGGAAAGTGTTTTATAAATGATACATTTTTAAAGGCTCATTCACTAAAACACCTTAGAAATATAAATTTGTCATCTTTAAGCTTCAAAAAGTTCCATCTTCCACTGAACACGAGGGACCGAACTTTAGTAGCAATGTTGTAGCTTTTAAAACATCTAAACAGAATTACAAATAAATACATTAGTTGGAGACTTTTAATTAGTTTAATGAAAACTTTAACTTCTAAATTTATGAATTTATGAGCCCCAGTAAAACCTACATGGCATGAAGTGTGGGACAAATAATAATCTTATTAGATAACAGTGGAGATGGAAGTTAACAGTTACGTTTATCTCGTTTGTGTCACAAAGAGGAAACTTACACAGCGTTTACTGCTGTATAACAGTAACATTAGCTAATAGTAGAGATGGAGGCAACTTGCAGTCAAAATGCTAATATGCTCGCTAAAACTGGTGCATATAAAACTCGTCTGTTCTCCTTAATGCGCTCTAACAGCATGTTTCCACGACGACGTTTGTTGTCATGGAGCACTGAAGTGGAGCGTAACATAGTTCTACAAAGTCCCAGCTTCCCAGGAGTAAACTAAACGTCTTCCCCTGCTTCTCTGCATCCCTCCTCTGCCTGCCTGTGTGTGTGTTTGTGCGTGGGGGGGGGGTACAGAGAGAGCACCGCTCTCTGTGAGGGGAGGGGGAGGAGGCAAGGAGCAGCAGGACGGCGCCGTGGAAGCTGTGCTGTCACATTCGCCCCGGATCCGCCTCACGGAGTCATATAGATGGGTTTCTGAGCAACGTCACAGATAGGATGCGCACGCAACCAGGGGGCAAGAAAACACAGGAAAAGCATTATTGGGGTGATTCTCTGAATTCGGTGCACTTTGTGTCCCCAATGGTTTACCTCAAAGATTTTCATATAAGGTGAACAATAAAGAGAATTTAAAAGAACAGATGGAAAGATCCATGTGTCTCTGCTTCATAACACACATCTATATCCTAAAAATTACATTATTAAAGATTTTATGGGCTGCAGAAGATCAGAGGGAAGTGAGATGAGCATGTCCCCTCACACCTAAATGACTTTTTCACTGAATGTAAAACGAATAAAATAGCTAGAAAAAGCAATTTTTTTTCTGCTAAAATTATTGCTTGCATGTTGACTCTAAGCTGAATAAAAGAAATATGAGAAAAATGAATAAAATATTGACAAAATAGCACTATTTGATCATGTCCCCCAGTTTTTGTTCAACCCCGTAACGGCATACCAATGTCCCCTTTTTAAAAATATTGGTTCAGTCCAACTTCAACCACACACAGGAAGTGACATCACTCAAGTCTTTTCCCTCTCAAACTGAGAAGAGAGCAAAGTGTAAGCTTACTTTCTCACCTACATTTCATTGTTTTTATCAATAAATTAGCATCGTCAACCTCAACCTTTCAACACTGTTACATGTATAAATGATATTTAATATTGTTTGGGAAAAAATCAAACAATCATCTTTGAAAAAATAATTGAATTTCTTGTTTTCCACATGCCATATGCTGCACCATACTGCTAGCTAATGTGGACTTATAACTACTTTTAGCTTTACTCTTCAACCCTGTAACATTCAACCCCGTAACAGAAAACACTGTTACGGGGTTGAATTATTGTTATGGGGTTGAAGTTTGTACTGTTGTTAAGCAAGTCAGTCCCTTTTTTTCTAAATGTTATTTCATACATTATTTTCAGATATCTGATGGCTAAATCAAATGCAGAGAGGCAAAGAGAATACAGGGTGAGAAGAAATGCAGATTCACAGAGAAGAGAAGAATACCTCAGGAAAGAGCGTGAGCGATGGAAAAAAGATAGAGAAGCAGGGAAAAAGAAATCAATCAGTGACCTGAGTAAGAGAGCTCAAAGACGTAAGCGGAGGGAGTGGCGGAAAGCTAAGGAGCGACAGAAAAGGAAGGCTGAGATTAAAAATGTTGGTTCTGCCTCTCTAACCCCTCCACATACTCCTGAATGTGACATTCAAGATAAAGTCCAAGCCAGACCAGGGTCCTCACGGTGAGGGAAATATAGTTTGAAGTATAGTTGACTTTAATGATGATAGTTTTAAAAACACTACTTTTTACTCTGCTTTATACATGACTAATATGTTTGTTCTAGTAGTTCCTAAGAAATGAACATTTGTAACGTGGGAGCTATGGTTTATTGCTTTTAGAACACACACACACACACACACATATATATATATATATATAAAACACACATATATATTAAGCCTTGTGGTCAGTCATTGCACCATAACTGCTTTGTCTCTAGTCATGTAACTGCTAATAAGCAGAACTAATGATTCCTTTTCCATTTATTGTATGGTTTCATTTTAGTCATTCAGCAGGCAAGAAAGCATCCAGAAAAGCAAGAGACAAACTGCGCAAAGAAATAGAAGAACTAAAAAGGAAACTCAAACATCAGAAGAAGCTCCAAGAAAAATACAAAAAAAGACTCCAGCGAGCAACTAAGAATAAAGATTCTCCGAGATCCAAAGTTTGTCGGTTGCTGAAAAACTGTACTGTGAACAGCAAGGTGAGGAAAACTTTACTGCACCATGAAGCCATAATTTGTGACATCAGGAGGAAGTACAAGAATGCCAGAAATGAAAAAGGAAAAAAAAAAGTTGCAGAGGTTGTTGTTGGGAAAATAGTCAAGAAATACAGGCTGCAGAGTTGGTCTGAGAAATTACTGGGCTTTTCAAAGAAGCGTAGGACCTTGTGTGAAAATGAAGACCTGAGTACTAACTTCACGAGACAAACTTACAACACGTACACTGATAAATCCCTGGTGAGCAAGGTGAAGACATTCTTCACAAGAGATGACGTGAGTCGGATGACGACAGGGAAAAAGCAAACAATAACAAAGAAGAAAATTAAAATGCAAAAAAGATTCCTTGTTGACACGATGAAAAACCTTCACAGGAGGTTTCTGGCAGAAAACAACACCAATCAGATTTCCTATGCCTCATTTTGCCGACTGCGACCCTTTTGGGTTGTCCACCCCTCCCTCTCAGACCGTGACACATGCCAGTGCAGGTTACATGAAAACCTGGGCTTTCTGGCTGACAAGCTTTATCAGCTTAAGATAATTGGAACTTCAAATTTAGAGAGCCTCACAGAATTCATCTGTTGCGACATTGGGAGCAAAGCTTGCATGTATGGAGAGTGTGAAGAATGCAAGAACAGAATCGTTCCCCTTTCAAGCTCATATAATAGTGCAGAGAAGGTGATCTATATGCAGTGGGCCACAGAAGACAAGACAAAATCCAGTGACAAGGAGAGCTCAGTCACAAAAATTACAGTAAAACAAACCATTGAGAGCAGTCAAGAGGACCTTGTAGAGAAGTTCCACACACATCTCACTAAGTTTAAGAGGCATCTCTTCAACATCAGGCAGCAGTATGCCTACTACCGTCAACTGCGCAACTGCATGGGCAATGATGAATGCCTTATTCACATTGACTTCTCTGAAAACTTCTCTTGTAAATACAGCACTGAAATACAGTCAGTACACTTTGGATCATCCCACCAACAGGCCACTCTTCACACAGGGGTCATCTATGTCGGTGGATCCCAAGAACCAACTTGCTTTTCCTCCATCTCACCATCAAAACACAAGAGTCCAGCTGCCATATGGGAACATTTGAAACCTGCACTGGACTATGTGCAGACTACACACCCAGAAGTGTCTGTTGTGCACTTCTTTAGTGATGGCCCCTGTACACAGTACAGGCAAAGGGGAAACTTTTTTCTCTTCAGTACAGAGCTTCATAAAAGAGGACTGAGAGGGACCTGGAATTTTTTTGAGTCCAGTCATGGTAAAGGAGCACCAGATGGTGTTGGTGCTGCCTTAAAGAGAACAGCAGACAACCTCATCAGCCATGGCCGAGATATCAAAGATGCTTATGAGCTCTTCAAGGCCCTCTCCGAGACAGATACTTCAATCAAATTGTATTTTATTGAAGAAGAAGCTGTTGAGGAGGCGCTGCAAAGGATGACACCCAACATTCCACCAGTCCCAGGAACCATGCGCATCCATCAGGTTGTCACTCTTGCGAGTGGTGAGATAACATCACGAGATGTCAGCTGCATGTGCTCCACTTATGGAAAGCTGAAATGTGAATGCTGGAATACAAAGCATGTCAGCTTTGTCAGGAACGTCACAGCTACTGTGCCACAAGAGCAGGAACAAATCAATTGGGATGACCCAAGGCTAATTGGAGAGTGGTGTGTGCTCACTTATGACAAAGCATTGTATCCAGGAGTGATCCTTGCCACAGATGAAACAGACGTACAAGTTAAATGTATGCACCATGCTGGAAAAACCAAAAACAGGTACTTTTGGCCTCTTCAGGAGGATGTACTGTGGTATCCGTTTGATGACATACTTGAGCTCATTCCACCTCCCTCAGCAGAGCCGGTTTGGACCTTCAAGGGGCCCTAGGCAAAATTCTGGTAAGGGGCCCTCCTAACGGAACAGCAAAAACTTTCAATAGTTGCACATGACACCCAGTGCTTTAAACATAATGTATATATATATTGCACATCTGTGGATGTGCCTGCATTGGATGATAAAGCTGGCTCCGTCTGTACTGCTGCTTGTAGGAGAAAACTTAAACACAGCACCTGTTATATGGATACAGCTAATATTAATTCATCTCCATCAAATTGGCTGTGCTTGTTTTACTTTCATATACTTCAAATGTAGGCAATTATTTATATTATCATTTATCATACAAATGATTAATTTAGCACCATTGTCTGAGTATTTTGTGAATTTTAATTCTTATATTCTTATAAAATATCTGCATCTACAGTTGTCCTCAAAATATTCAGACCCTCCAGTTAAAGAAAAAATCAGCTGTCACTGAAATAAGTTGAAATTGACAAAAGTAATAATAAATAAAAATTCTATGAAAATTGTTGATTTTTAATTGTGGCTTGACAGAAATCTAAAAAAAAAAACACACACACAAGAAATAAAACAAGTAAACAAGCACAATGAGGCTCTGAAGCTAAAATGTTGTTGAGCAACACTTTGAGACAATCACTGTAATCAGATGTTTTCTTCTAATGTTCAAAAAGACGTCTACACCTGCTGACAGGTGTTTTGCTCCACTGTTCATGGGAAAAGTGCTCTGATGTGTCTGGGATAGTTTTGTTTGTTTGTTTTGTTTTAAATTATATTTTCAACCATTATTCAAAATCAATATTTTCCTTCACTTAATTATAATTTTACTATTTTTCAAAGATTCATTATTAGTTTCTTTAGTTTGTTGTTATTTGAATTACTATTGTGGATATAGCCTTTCATTTAATTTAAGAGTATGAATAATTTAGAGGACGACTGGACATTTGCCTGTTGGTTATCCAAGCTAACAAAATTAAATCTTAGTCAATATTTATCCATTTACTTTTTATTGTTTTGTAAGTACAGTTGTAACTTCAAAACCGAAACTAAACTGATAGCAGCCAGCAAACCGGAGTGCACCCCCCCCCCCGGTAATTTAGGGCAAACTTGTACAAGTCCTTCCCATTCTCCCACCAAGAGCAGACAGTTCCCTGACTGCTGTTCCTGCGGTTCATTCTTATGTTCTTTCCTTCTCATTTCCTCGTATCCTTTAACTCCGCTTTATCTCTCACTTCTCCTCTCCAGCCTGATGTTCTGGAAATGCGCGGCGGGTGGTGACGTCGTCAGGGTTTTTTCTTTTACTTTTTTTTTTTTTTATCCCTTCACGGGGCCTTTATGAGTTTGCGGGGCCCTATGCAACGTGCGTAGTGTGCGTATTGGGTGAACCGGTACTGCTTTGAGTCCAGTACGGACCCGTTAAATGGATGGATTTTTAACCCCTGCTCTTAAGGCAACAATATTATCCTAAAGAAGCTACATTAAATGAGACTGTGAAACAATTTATAGGTTTAAAACTTTATAAGTTCAACACAGTATAACTGAACATGAACAGTTACAGTGTATTTCTGGTGCAGAGCTCCTTGGGTGACTTCTGTTGGCAGCGTAACTGAACCAGCGGATGGCGTTTGCATCATTCCCGCTTCGGTGGCATCTTTACATACGTGGTTCTTCCAGACAGCATCTAGAACCACACAAATACACACCCCCGCTTGGTTATTGCAATGTCGACAAGTTGTCTCCATTCCCTATTTACCGAAAATTATTCTTTTTTTTTCTGGTATTGACGAATAAGCTTTATTTATTTATTTATTTTTTCTGTGGACATGCCCCTTGTCTACCAGAAAATCAGTTAAATCCTCAAGCTTCGCAACTCTTAACCACAGCTTAACCTGTTTGATGAAAATAATGCCTATATCCCAATAGAAAGTACTTTACCCAGTTACTATGTGATCCGACAGCTTACATAAAGTAGGATACTAAGCAAAACTTTTAAAATGACGTGATTTTGCTAGCAACAGCTAAAAAGTAGCTATAGCAGATCAGGTTCTGAAAAGGTTTCGTCGGAAATATTTATGTGATTAGCCTTATAATAGTTTGAAAGTAACCCTCCTCTAGTATCTATGGTGATTATCATTCAAAGGCTGGATAAATAACCAACAACTACCTATGCCGTTTGTACATTCAACTGCTCTGTGTCCAAGTTTATTTCGCGAGAGCTGCTATCGTTAAACAGTTAGATGCATTTCTTCCCCCTCCTCACCTGAATTACCTCATTCAGCTCTGCAGAGGTAACCGGCCAGGTTGCATGAATAGACGTAGACATAGAGCAGGTGTCTGTCATCCAGAAGTTCGGGAGATGGAATCCAGGTTTCAGGCAACATGAACCTAAAACCTAAAAGGATTTAGACTACGTCAAAATTAGAAGAACAGTGGATCGCATATATAAACTGCATGGATATTAAAAACATAATCTAGTCCATATTTTTGTGCACAAACGACCCAATATAGGTGTGATTTTTTTAAAAGTATGTGTTGATTTTACATTGCAAAGTTTTACGTGTCAGCAGCACGTAATTTGAAGCAGAAAAGTTTGTAACTGATAGCTTCACCATTGACTTAACATTGTGCAACTTCACGTGTCAGTAGCGGCAAACATTTAACTATCATGTTTGTTTCTTTATAAATCCCAACTTTAACTTTTGCGTGGAGAGTGGCATTCGTCACCTTCAGGTTTTGTTTTGTGCAGATGCAACGGTTATAACATAAGAGCCTGTTGTTAGGAATAAATACCTTTACTGCCCCTTCCAACATGAGTTTTATTATTTTTTTCATTATTGAGTTTGGAGCATCAGTGCATCACCAAAAGACCTGATTTTTTTTTTCTTCTTTTGCTTTCTTTTTTGTGGTTTTCATGGCCTGTATTTTAAGAAACGTCTGTATTTAGAAGTAGGCCACAGTTTGCTGTGACATGGCTGAGGAAAAGCTAATTAGCAAAATCAAGAACTGTCCCGAGGTGCCACAGTGTGGCTCGAACTCATCCCTCCAGCATGAAACGCCCGGGCTCAGCTCCCAGCTGGTGATCTGTACCACTTCATGCTGGGAGATAGATACCCCTGTCTCCTCTAACCCTGAAGAGGAAAGAGGCTGTAATTTCTGTGCTCAGTATGGTGCACATGGGTGCTATGCATGCACATCTGATTGATCAATAAAATGATATACAGTAACACAGTTCATTGAGACAGGCAAGGGTGTTTCTGGGTAATAATCATCTGACATCGCAGTAAGCAACCACGTGAACTGAGGCACGAGCGCGATCACCAGATCATTTACAGCATTAAATTCTCTGCATGTGCAAAACTGATTTATTAGTTCAACGGGGTTTTCTCACCACAGAAAGTTGTTTCATTGGAAAAGTCACAGGTGCAGCTATGAATACAAAACATTGTGTTTCTGCAAGTATTCCTGTGAGCCACTGCATGATGAATCAGATATGTGCAAGACTAGAGGTTGTCTGAAATCTGCTTTGTTACACATGCCTAACTTACACAAACGGAGTGCCTGCTCTGTTGTAAACAGCAGATTCACATTTGCTGAAATTTCTCTGCTCCGAGTTTTGCATTCATCGCAGTTGAAGTGTCACACTAAAGAAAACTTATTTTTTTTAGCTTGCGATGTATATTTTTCAATAAAAACAGACATCAGCAGATTCTTATTACACGCGTCCAACTTTGAGATACAAATCAGAAGAAAATACTGTCCTCTAGTAACTTCACATTGTTTGAGTTGAATCATTTTTAGGGCTGGTAAATCATCAAAATTTTTATAAGTATGAAAAATTCCCCCTCATCCATTAGGGGCGGGCTGTAAAAGGGAGTCGATTCCCATAGACTTCCATGTTGAAAAGGCCGACTTCACAGCAGAAATAATTATGTTTACAGCAGATATAATCATGTTTACAGCAGGAATAAACATGTTCACAGCAGAAATAAACATGTTTACAGCAGATATACAGTAATCATGTTTACAGCAGATATAATCATGTTTACAGCAGGAATAAACATGTTCACAGCAGAAATAAACATGTTTACAGCAGATATACAGTAATCATCTTTACAGCAGATATAATCATGTCCACAGCAGAAATAAACATGTTTACAGCAGATATAATCATGTTTACAGCAGGAATAAACATGTTCACAGCAGAAATAAACATGTTTACAGCAGATATACAGTAATCATCTTTACAGCAGATATAATCATGTCCACAGCAGAAATAAACATGTTTACAGCAGATATAATCTTGTTTACAGCAGATATAAACATGTTTAAGGCAGATAATAACATGTTTACAGCAAAAATAAACACGTTCACAGCACAAATAAACATGTTTACAGCACCAATATAATAATGTTTACAGCAGAAATACACATTTACAGCAGAAATAAACATGTTCACAGCAAGAATAAACATGTGTACAGCAGAAATAAACATGTTTACAGCAGAAATAATTATGTTCACAGCAAAAATAAACATGTTTACAGCAGAAATAATTATGTTCACAGCAAAAATAAACATGTTTACAGCATGTTCGCAGTAAGGTCTCCCTTAGCAGCAGCACAACGGCAGTTTGTAGTCAGATAATAGCAAGTCTAAGCGTGTCTTACCTTTACTCCGCCGCTAAGGGGGCTTGAGTTAGCTCTTTGAGGTCAAAGCATGGGCAATCCATTACCCCTTTGTCCTTTTGAAAAGACAGGTAACGTGCCTGTAGTTGAAGGAGCCCCTGGATGAGCTGAGAGTTTGGTGCATTTTCACAGTTCTTTTGATTGGTAGGTAAGTGAACCTGATGTATAGGGTTTTGAGTGTCCTTGCAAATAAAGGTGGCTATATTGGTCACTGATTTGTTTTTGAATGTCAGAAATGTATATTTGTGAATGTTGAACTGTTATATTGGTTTTCCTGGTGACAATAAATATTTGAAATGGGTATATATTTGTTTATTGTTAAGTTGCCTAATAATTCTGTTTCCCTAATACACCTGATATAGGGTGTTGATGTCATTAGACCACACCCCTTCTCATTACAGAGATGCACATCAGCTGATATGCTTAATTGGTAGTAGCTTTGGGCCTATACAGCTTGAGTAAGACAACATGCATAAAGAGGATGATGTGGTGAAAATACTCATTTGCCTAATAATTCTGCACTCCCTGTATGTGTGTGTGTGCATGTGCATGCACGTGTATGTATGAGAGACAGAATATGCACTAAAAACAT
Organism: Atherinomorus stipes; assembly: GCA_023101725.1. NCBI lineage: Eukaryota > Metazoa > Chordata > Actinopteri > Atheriniformes > Atherinidae > Atherinomorus > Atherinomorus stipes. Next base: position 2,489 of record JALJCO010010207.1, on the reverse strand, counting down.
GAATGTTTTCTTTTTACATATTTATTCAATCATTTATTTATTATTTCTAAGATCATTTTAACAGTGATGTGATTAGATTTTTTGGTATTCATGGAAATCAAGGCAAACCATCTTGTGCAGAAGACACATTACATTTTATCTGGCTGAATATTGAACAGTTATCAGGACATTGGAGGTCATTTGAGAATTCCTTTATGACCAAAGGAGAGACGAGAGAAAAATAAGTGTTTTCACTTGAATCTAGCATTTCCTCCACACTCTTTTCTGTCACACAGAACAGCTGCACGGACTACTGCATGCTGAGCTTTTGGAACAGCTCTTGTGCATTGGGGATGTTTTCTCCGAAGCATATAAGTCTGTCAGACAATATTTCCAAGGTCCCATCAGGAGCCCCTTTGCCATGACTGGTTTCAAAAAAAGTTCCAGGACATGTCGACCCGCCTTTTGAATCGTTCGGTGTTTAGGAGGTAGAAGTTTCGCTTTTCTTTGTATTGTGTTGCTGACCCATCACTGAAAAATGCAGCCGTTGAACTTGGGGGAATTTTTTCCCCACCATCATCAACACAGGCTCCAGGTGGGCCCCGATGGCCAGTGGGTCATGTCTCCGAGAAGTTGACATGGAGCCGAAGCTCAGAGGGGGCTGTGATGAGGTGAACAGCACACCAGTGTGGAAGGTGGCTTGCTGATCGGACAGACTGTTCCTCATTTGCATACTTGCACAAAAAATTTTACTAGTCAGTGTGGAGGACGCATGCATAGTCAGTCAGTTTCTCTCTCAGCTGCCTGACCCGCCCCCCACCCGGAGGCGGAGGGAGCTACCCTTTCGTCCACCGGATGAACCCCAACATACAGGTGCCGAGCCAGGGGGCAATGAGTATGCCCACACCTGCTCGCTGCCTCTCACTGGGAGCAACTCCAAAGTGGAACCAGGACCAGCCCCTCTCGAGGATGGTGTTCCCAGAGCCCGAGCTGTGCGTCGAGGTGAGTCCAACTATATCTAGTCGGAACCGCTCGACCTCACGCACCAGCTCAGGCTCCTTTCCAACCAGAGAGGTGACATCCCACGTCCCTAGAGCTAGCTTCTGCAGCCAGGGGTCAGACCGCCAGGCCCTCGGCCACCGCCCAACTCACACTGCACCCGACCCCTATGGACCCTCGCGCAGGTGGTGGGTCCACAAGAAGGGGGGCCCATGTCGTCCTTTCAGGCTGAGTCCGACCCAGCCCCATGAGCAAAAGCCCGGCCACCAGGTGCTCGGGCTCCATTGCTGTCCGTCTCCATGAGGGGTGTTTGGGCTGTGCTTTGTCTGGTCCCTCCACTAGTAACCTGTTTGCCATGGTGACCCTGCCAGGGTCATAATCTAGCCCCAGACAACATAGCCCCTAGGATCCTCAGAACACGCAAACCCCTCCACCACGATAAGGTGGCAGCCCAGGGGTGGGCAACATGTTGCCACAAATACGATGTTGCCTTACCTTACAACAGATGTAGACATCCTTGTTAATTTTATCCATGTACAGCTGATGTCGTGGTCTGCTGAATAACTTTATCCAAAGCAGACACTTTTCTCATTTGAGATGTGGCTTTGGAAAGGAGAGGACCCAACTGCAATCATGATACATCGCCATATATCCAGTCCACGCCGGAAGTCCCAATCGGAAGTTTGTTCTTCATGTAACCTACTAAAATCCTAACCCCTAACCACCCGACTACACCACACACATCTGTTTGCAAGCTGCAAATAGATACTATTGGGCGGTGTTTAACTAACCTCCACTTGAGACTTCCTGTATGGATTGGATACAGTATATGCCGGCGCCCTTGTCAGTCATTGTAACTGCAGTTAGGTACTCTTGTGGGAAAGGGCAAAAAATACACCCGGTCAGCCAACCTCTCAGGATACCTAGTGTGGGAGTTGCATGTAGCCCATGACCATTTTAAACTAAAAAAGACACACAAAGACACATAAGAACGAACAAAAATGGACAGTGCGGCTGGAAACACACAAGCATCTGAAAGCGTCTCCTTTCTTGGCAGTCTCCAGTTGTTCCACTGGAAATGGGAGGGTACAGACCCGATTTTCAGATGCTTGTGTGTTATAAGACACACAAAGTTAGGGCACGTGAGCAAACGCTAGCCTGCTAACGCTAGCTGTGTAGTTTGCATCATTGAAGTGCTGGTGTTGTGCCGCACTGGCTACAAACAATCGTGCTACGCTGCTTTATGATAATCTTCAGCCCTTTTCTCTGACGAATTGCTTTGATCCACTTTTTCCTTGGTATCACTTCAGTCTGGAATCCATGAAATTTTAAGTAGGGTTGGCGTTAATTCAATTTACAAAGTGGAACAGAGCAGGGACATTGAACTGGGCCGGAAGTGGACCGGCTAAGTGTTTCAAGTTCCGGAAACTGGAACACGGAAGCATGATTATCCCCTATGGACGTTCACAGAGATTGTCCAAAGTGTATTGGGTTAGCTGTGCACACTTGTT
>JALJCO010010205.1:0-11816 GCA_023101725.1 Atherinomorus stipes | reverse complement strand
GTATGTGTATATAAGTATGTGTGTATGTGTATATATGTGCACATATGTATATATACTATATATATGTACAGTTTATATGTATATATACAGTAAATGATATGTATGTGTATGTATGTATACTGTATATATTCATATATGAGATAAGAGTGTGTGTATGCATACATGAATATGATTATTTTGATTTTTGAGAGACATCAACACTTCCTGTATTCTGATTTTTTTCTCCTCTTTTATTGCTGTTACTTTTGTGTACCCTGATCTCCTTTTTTATTTTTGATGGTTCAATCTTATTCATGTTCTTATTACTTTTTTTGTGTGTGTGTTGACTTGTCAAGCGACTAAGGATGGAAATGAGCTTTGCTATAATCCTGCGTTTTACATTTTATGCTCATGAATATGCACTCTCCTTTTTTTAAATAGATAAACTCAACTTCAAGGTTTAGTATGAGTAAACTAACAGTATACCTGCAAGATTACTGTCAGTATACTTGAAAGAATGGGCCAGTTTAGTCCCAAGAAGTATACATGTTAGTACACCGCTAGTAAATTGGTCTTCATGTACTTGGAAAATAAAAAGCACACTCGGGGGGAAGTACTTTATTCTATCTGAGTATCTGATAGGTTCTGATGGTGACTGGGATTACAGGTTCTGATGGTGACTGGGATTAAAGGCTCTGATGGTGACTGGGATTAAAGGTTCTGATGCTGACTGGGATTAAAGGTTCTGATGCTGACTGGGATTAAAGGTTCTGATGCTGACTGGGATTAAAGGTTCTGATGCTGACTGGGATTAAAGGTTCTGATGCTGGCTGGGATTAAAGGTTCTAGATGCTGACTGGGATTAAAGGTTCTGGATGCTGACTGGGATTAAAGGTTCTAGATGCTGACTGGGATTAAAGGTTCTGATGGTGACTGGGATTAAAGGTTCTGATGCTGACTGGGATTAAAGGTTCTGATGCTGACTGGGATTAAAGGTTCTGATGCTAACTGGGATTAAAGGTTCTGATGCTGACTGGGATTAAAGGTTCTGATGCTGACTGGGATTAAAGGTTCTGATGCTGGCTGGGATTAAAGGTTCTAGATGCTGACTGGGATTAAAGGTTCTGATGGTGACTGGGATTAAAGGTTCTGATGCTGACTGGGATTAAAGGTTCTGATGCTGACTGGGATTAAAGGTTCTGATGCTAACTGGGATTAAAGGTTCTGATGCTGACTGGGATTAAAGGTTCTGATGCTGGCTGGGATTAAAGGTTCTAGATGCTGACTGGGATTAAAGGTTCTGATGGTGACTGGGATTAAAAGTTCTGATGGTGACTGGGATTAAAGGTTCTAATGCTGACTGGGATTAAAGGTTCTGATGGTGACTGGGATTAAAGGTTCTGATGGTGACTGGGATTAAAGGTTCTGATGCTGACTGGGATTAAAGGTTCTGATGGTGACTGGGATTAAAGGTTCTGATGGTGACTGGGATTAAAGGTTCAGATGGTGACTGGGATTAAAGGTTCTGATGCTGACTGGGATTAAAGGTTCTAATGCTGACTGGGATTAAAGGTTCTGATACTGACTGGAATTAAAGGTTCTGATGCTAACTGGGATTAAAGGTTCTGATGCTGACTGGGATTAAAGGTTCTGACGACTGGGATTAAAGTTTCTGATGCTGACTGGGATTAAAGGTTCTAGATGCTGATTGGGATTAAAGGTTCTGATACTGACTGGTATTAAAGGTTCTGATGCTAACTGGGATTAAAGGTTCTGATGCTGACTGGGATTAAAGGTTCTGATGCTGGCTGGGATTAAAGGTTCTAGATGCTGACTGGGATTAAAGGTTCTGATGCTGACTGGGATTAAAGGTTCTGATGCTAACTGGGATTAAAGGTTCTACATGCTAACTGGGACTAAAGGTTCTGATGCTGACTGGGATTAAAGGTTCTGGTGCTGACTGGGATTAAAGGTTCTAGATGCTGACTGGGATTAAAGGTTCTGATGCTGACTGGGATTAAAGGTTCTGATGCTAACTGGGATTAAAGGTTCTGATGCTGACTGGGATTAAAGGTTCTGATGCTGGCTGGGATTAAAGGTTCTAGATGCTGACTGGGATTAAAGGTTCTGATGGTGACTGGGATTAAAGGTTCTAATGCTGACTGGGATTAAAGGTTCTGATGGTGACTGGGATTAAAGGTTCTGATGGTGACTGGGATTAAAGGTTCTAATGCTGACTGGGATTAAAGGTTCTGATGGTGACTGGGATTAAAGGTTCTGATGGTGACTGGGATTAAAGGTTCTGATGGTGACTGGGATTAGAGGTTCTAATGCTGACTGGGATTAAAGGTTCTGATGGTGACTGGGATTAAAGGTTCTAAAGCTGACTGGGATTAATGCTGACTGGGATAAAAGGTTCTGATGCTGACTGGGATTAAAGGTTCTGATGCTGACTGGGATAAAAGGTTCTGATGCTGACTGGGATTAAAGGTTCTGATGCTGACTGGGATTAAAGGTTCTAATGCTGACTGGGATTAAAGGTTCTGATACTGACTGGAATTAAAGGTTCTGATGCTAACTGGGATTAAAGGTTCTGATGCTGACTGGGATTAAAGGTTCTGACGACTGGGATTAAAGTTTCTGATGCTGACTGGGATTAAAGGTTCTAGATGCTGATTGGGATTAAAGGTTCTGATACTGACTGGTATTAAAGGTTCTGATGCTAACTGGGATTAAAGGTTCTGATGCTGACTGGGATTAAAGGTTCTGATGCTGGCTGGGATTAAAGTTTCTAGATGCTGACTGGGATTAAAGGTTCTGATGCTGACTGGGATTAAAGGTTCTGATGCTAACTGGGATTAAAGGTTCTACATGCTAACTGGGACTAAAGGTTCTGATGCTGACTGGGATTAAAGGTTCTGGTGCTGACTGGGATTAAAGGTTCTAGATGCTGACTGGGATTAAAGGTTCTAGATGCTGACTGGGATTAAAGGTTCTGATGCTAACTGGGATTAAAGGTTCTGATGCTGACTGGGATTAAAGGTTCTGATGCTGGCTGGGATTAAAGGTTCTAGATGCTGACTGGGATTAAAGGTTCTGATGGTGACTGGGATTAAAGGTTCTAATGCTGACTGGGATTAAAGGTTCTGATGGTGACTGGGATTAAAGGTTCTGATGGTGACTGGGATTAAAGGTTCTAATGCTGACTGGGATTGAAGGTTCTGATGGTGACTGGGATTAAAGGTTCTGATGGTGACTGGGATTAAAGGTTCTGATGGTGACTGGGATTAAAGGTTCTAATGCTGACTGGGATTAAAGGTTCTGATGGTGACTGGGATTAAAGGTTCTGATGGTGACTGGGATTAAAGGTTCTAAAGCTGACTGGGATTAATGCTGACTGGGATAAAAGGTTCTGATGCTGACTGGGATTAAAGGTTCTGATGCTGACTGGGATAAAAGGTTCTGATGCTGACTGGAATTAAAGGTTCTGATGATGACTGGGATTAAAGGTTCTGATGATGACTGGGATTACAGGTTCTGATGATGACTGGGATTAAAGGTTCTGATGCTGACTGGAATTAAAGGTTCTGATGATGACTGGGATTAAAGGTTCTGATGCTGACTGGGATTAAAGGTTCTGATGCTGACTGGGATAAAAGGTTCTGATGCTGACTGGGATAAAAGGTTCTGATGGTGACTGGGATTAAAGGTTCTGATGCTGACTGGGATTAAAGGTTCTGATGCTGACTGGGATTAAAGGTTCTGATGCTGACTGGAATTAAAGGTTCCGATGCTGACTGGGATTAAAGGTTCTGATGCTGACTGGAATTAAAGGTTCTAGATGGTGACTGGGATTAAAGGTTCTGATACTGATTGGGATTAAAGTTTCTAGATGGTGACTGGGATTAAAGGTTCTGGTGCTGACTGGGATTAAATGTTCTGATACTGACTGGGATTAAAGGTACTAGATGCTGACTGGGATTAAAGGTTCTAGATTCTGACTGGGATTAAAGGTTCTAGATGCTGACTGGGATTAAAGGTTCTGATAGTGACTGGGATTAAAGCTTCTGATACTGACTGGGATTAAAGGTTCTAGATGCTAACTGGGATTTAAGGTTCTTATGCTGACTGGGATTAAAGGTTCTGATGCTGACTGGGATTAAAGGTTCTTATGTTGATTGGGATTAAAGGTTCTGGATGCTGATTGGGATTAAAGGTTCTGATACTGACTGGGATTAAAGGTTCCGATGCTAACTGGGATTAAAGGTTCTGATGCTGACTGGGATTAAAGGTTCTGATGCTGACTGGGATTAAAGGTTCTGGATGCTGACTGGGATTAAAGGTTCTGATGCTGACTGGGATTAAAGGTTCTGATGCTGACTGGGATTAAAGGTTCTAGATGCTGACTGGGATTTAAGGTTCTGATGCTGACTGGGATTAAAGGTTCTAGATGCTGATTGGGATTAAAGGTTCTGATGCTGACTGGGATTAAAGGTTCTAGATGCTGACTGGGATTAAAGGTTCTAGATGCTGACTGGGATTAAAGGTTCTGATGCTGACTGGGATTAAAGGTTCTGATGCTGATTGGGATTAAAGGTTCTGATGCTGACTGGGATTAAAGGTTCTTATGCTGACTGGGATTAAAGGTTCTGATGCTGACTGGGATTAAAGGTTCTGATGCTGACTGGGATTAAAGGTTCTAGATGCTGACTGGGATTAAAGGTTCTGATGCTGACTGGGATTAAAGGTTCTGATACTGACTGGGATTAAAGGTTCTAGATGCTGACTGGGATTTAAGGTTCTGATGCTGACTGGGATTAAAGGTTCTAGATGCTGATTGGGATTAAAGGTTCTGATGCTGACTGGGATTAAAGGTTCTGATGCTGACTGGGATTAAAGGTTCTGATGCTGACTGGGATTAAAGGTTCTGATGGTGACTGGGATTAAAGGTTCTGATGCTGACTGGGATTAAAGGTTCTAGATGCTGATTGGGATTAAAGTTTCTGATACTGACTGGGATTAAAGGTTCTGATGCTGACTGGGATTAAAGGTTCTAGATGCTGATTGGGATTAAAGGTTCTGATGGTGACTGGGATTAAAGGTTCTGATGCTGACTGGGATTAAAGGTTCTAGATGCTGATTGGGATTAAAGTTTCTGATACTGACTGGGATTAAAGGTTCTGATGCTGACTGGGATTAAAGGTTCTAGATGCTGATTGGGATTAAAGGTTCTGATGCTGACTGGGATTAAAGGTTCTGATGGTGACTGGGATTAAAGGTTCTGATGCTGACTGGGATTAAAGGTTCTGATGCTGACTGGGATTAAAGGTTCTGATGCTGACTGGGATTAAAGGTTCTGATGCTGACTGGGATTAAAGGTTCTGATGCTGACTGGGATTAAAGGTTCTAGATGCTGACTGGGATTAAAGGTTCTAATGGTGACTGGGATTAAAGGTTCTAGATGCTGACTGAGATCAAAGGTTAAATAAATAAATATTTTGGTATTTTTTCTGTTTCGTGTCAAATTGAAGACAGAACAACAAACTGTCTTAGTGTGGGGGGGGGCGTCATCCTCTGATTTAATGAAGATTAATTGTTAACCTGGCAGCCCCCCGCTTTACCTGTCATACGGGATAACCAGGTGGGGGAGGACATGATGGGTGTTCTCTCTGTTTTTGTTTGTAATCCTGACAGTAAATAAACAGTCGTGAGGAAAATCCTGTTTTGTGTCACTAGAACGTGGAACTGTGGCAGTAAAGCGGAGAACCTCTGAGAACCTCTGAGAAACTCTGAGAACCTCTGAGAACCGATGAGAACCTCTGAGAACCTCTGAGAACCGATGAGAACCTCTGAGAACCTCTGAGAACCGATGAGAACGTCACCGTTTGCTTCCACGTGACGTCCTCCGCATTTTCCACCTTTACGTCAGAACAGAGAAGAAAAGTCAGAGAAAGAAAATAAAGATGAAGATGTTGAAGTTTTCCGTTCGGGGGGACTCGCGTCTCCATGGAGACGACCCGGGCGGGGGCGGAACATTTCCCATGAGTCCGTCTGTCTGTCACGGATGGAGAGCGGCTCTAAGCAGCGCTGTCCCATCTTAATCTGTTCTGCATGCTAAGCAGACCCCCCCACGCCCCCCAGCCTCCTCAGATTGTTATAAATGCTGTTTATGGTCCTGCGATGACAACTGTGAAGGGCACGGCGCGGGATTTATGGCAGGATTATGTCCCGGACCAATGAGGAGTCGGGATGTGGTTGTAAATGACCCTGCAGGGTAATAAAAGGAGACGCCGCTCCGCCGGGACAATGAGAGGAGGAGCTGTTATTATTATTAATATTAATAATAATACCGCAGACAGCCGCTTTAATTCGCTTCTGTTTGTTTTTGTTTGTTGTTGACATTTTATTCTTATTTATCTGGAAGGAAGTGTTGGTTCATCTTCTCGTTATTTCAGGGTCAGGTGCCATAAATTATTTCTACCTGTGGTTTTTATCTTTAGTTTGACTTTTTTCAAATAAAAAAAACAAGTTTTACTTTTACGAACTTGAATATTTGTGTGGAGTCAGATTTTTATCTCCTGAAAAGTTCAGAGCAGCGTTTCTGATGTCCGTTTGCTTCTGCAGTTTGTTCATATTTATGTGCTTCTTTTGGAAATGATAGATGCAGTGCACCCCCCTCCCAGAACTGCTGGATTATGATCAGGACATAAATGGATGAATGAATTGTTCCATCGTTCAGGTCGAGTCCAGCAGATTAAACGATGATGAATCCTAACTTTAAGTTTTCAGCTGATCCGAAGCGTCTGACATGGAAACACACACCACGTTCATGTGTGTTCCTGCGACATTGTGAGAACCGCTTTTTGACTTTTAACCAACTAAGTGAGGACATTTTGGCCGGTCCTCATTAACAAAGCAGAAGAAAAAACATCTTTGAGGGTCAAGATTCGGTTTTAGAGTTTAGGTTCGGGTCAATGAATGTCCTCACTAAGATAGAAGGATGTGTGTGTGTGTGTGTGTGTGTGTGGGGGGGGGGGGGGGGGTCCTACAACATAAGAACAAAATAAAAAACTTGTAAAATATCAAACAGCTGATGATGTTTGTGATGCAGGACCAAACAGAAGTGCTGCATTCGCTGACACTGGGAGATCTGAGGTTTACCCGCAGAAAGGTTGTTTCCCCAAAAACACCTGGTTTTATGCAGAAAAAAGATACCCCACCCCCACCATGAGGACACCATGAGGACATTGTGAGGACATCATCAGGACACTGTCATTAGGACAATTTAAAAACATCATCATGACATCATGAGGACGCCGTGAGGACATCATCATGACATCATGAGGACATCGTGAGGACATCATCATGACATCATGAGGACACTGTGAGGACATCATGAGGACATCATGGGGACAATTTGAAGACATCATCAGGACATCATGGGGACACTGTGAGGACATCATCAGGACATCATCAGGACATCATTGGGACACTGTGAGGACATCATGAGGACGCCGTGAGGACATCATCATGACATCATGGGGACATCGTGAGGACACTGTGAGGACATCATGAGGACATCATGGGGACAATTTGAAGACATCATCATGACATCATGAGAACGCCGTGAGGACATCATCATGACATCATGAGGACGCCGTGAGGACATCATCATGACATCATGGGGACATCGTGAGGACATCATCATGACATCATGAGGACACTGTGAGGACATCATGAGGACATCATGGGGACAATTTGAAGACATCATCAGGACATCATGGGGACACTGTGAGGACATCATGAGGACGCCGTGAGGACATCATCATGACATCATGAGGACGCCGTAAGGACATCATCATGACATCATGGGGACATCGTGAGGACACTGTGAGGACATCATGAGGACATCACGGGGACAATTTGAAGACATCATCATGACATCATTGGGACACTGTGAGGACATCATGAGGACGCCGTGAGGACATCATCATGACATCATGAGGACGCCGTGAGGACATCATCATGACATCATGGGGACATCGTGAGGACATCATCATGACATCATGAGGACACTGTGAGGACATCATGAGGACATCATGGGGACAATTTGAAGACATCATCAGGACATCATGGGGACACTGTGAGGACATCATGAGGACGCCGTGAGGACATCATCATGACATCATGAGGACGCCGTAAGGACATCATCATGACATCATGGGGACATCGTGAGGACACTGTGAGGACATCATGAGGACATCACGGGGACAATTTGAAGACATCATCATGACATCATGGGGACACTGTGAGGACATTGTGAGGACACTGTGAGGACATCATGGAGACACTGTGAGGACAGTAGAACCGTGTTGACATGTCTCAGAGACATCCCTACCTGCTGTTGTGAATGAAATGAGACGTTTTGTGGTCTATAACAGGACAGTGTGGACGTTTCTTCTTCTGTGGTGCTGCTCTGCAGCGGGGACGCCGTCTCAGACTGAAGCAGAAAACTGGGTCATGAAGACGCCTGCTGCCAAATGTCCAACTCCTTAATGAGCCAAGAGATGCGTCTCGTGTTTGACTTGCTTTCCTGAGCATATGGTGGCGGGAAGGCGAGGCCCCGCGGCCCCCAAATACCAACGCCCCGCGGCCCAGGGAGCCCGGGCCCCCGGAGCCCCTGGGGGTGTCAGTTTTTAGAGCTGTGCCACTACAAAGACAGCAGGACTGCCAGTCACATGTGGTCTCCCTCAGACCGGGTTCAGATCCGCTCGTGTAAAGCAGCAGAACCTGCCAACGCCGAGGAGGACGGCGAGAGTCCAGACCTGTGGGACCGGCCTTCATCATCATCATCATCATCTTCATCATCATCATCATCTTCATCATCATCATCATCAGCAGCAGCAGCAGTCTGAAAGTCTCACAGTCGGTCTGTTACATTCAGACTAAAACTACAATCCTGGACCAGATCCTGAACCAGATCCTGAACCAGATCCTGAACCAGATCCTGGACCAGATCCTGGACCAGATCCTGAACCAGATCCTGGACCAGATCCTGAACCAGATCCTGAACCAGATCCTGAACCAGATCCTGAACCAGATCCTGAACCAGATCCTGGACCAGATCCGGTTCCGAGAAACCTGCAGAGTGAAACCTGGATCCACCTCCCCCAACAAATTAAACTACATATTATATATATCTATATATATGTATATATATATATACATATATATATATATATATATATATATATATATATATATATATATATATATATATTTATATATTTATATATATATATGTATATATATATTTATATATAAATATGTGTATATATATATATACATATATATATATATATATGTATATATATATATATATATATATGTATGTATATATATATTTATTTACATACATATATATATATATATTATATATATATATATGTATATAAGAATATATATACACATATATATATATATATATTTATATATATATATATACATATACATATATATATATATATATATATATATATATATATATATATATATATGTATATATATATACATATATATATGTATATATATATGTATACATATATATATTTATTTATATACATACATATATATATATTTATATATATGTATGTATATATATATATATACATATATATATATATATATATATATATATATATATATATATATATGTATATATATATGTATATATATATATATATATATATATATATATATATATATATATGTATGTTGTCTAAGGTAGGTATATAATATATAGTACTCTGGTATCTTCTAAGCGTTTGCGTGTGAAGCTGGAACATCTCATATTTAATCTCGGCAGTTTTGCTGTTGGATTCTTGTCCCCCCACCCCACCCCCACGCTAAACAGGACCAGGACCAGGACCACCTCAGACTGGGCCAAAGCTCTGATCACATGACCCCCCCTCGCTATGACTCTGGTTCTCCACGGAGAGGAGGTGTTGGGACAACAGGATTCCATCTGCTTTCTCTCTGACGTGTAAACGGCAGATTAAACAGACCGACTGTAAACTAGCAGCCCCCCCATTTCCCCCCCCCCCCCGCCCCCGAGACTGCAGCCTAATCCAGCTCACACTTAAACCCCCCATTAAATATTTAATGAACACAAAGCAGGGAAAACTGGATCAGACCAGAGGATCCTGCTGATGAGGGAGAGGAGTCCTGAGAGACCGCATCAGGTCCATCATCTGGAGGGGGCCCCCCCAGCACTGGAATCCTGGGAGACTGACCGGTCCATCATCTGGGGTGAACCCCCCGCACTGAGTCCTGGAGACGGACCAGGTCCATCATCTGGAGGGGGAAACCCCCAGCACCGAGTCCTGGAGAGACCAGGACCAGGTCCATCATCTGGAGGGGGGCCCCCCAGCACCGGGAGTCCTGAGAGACCCGGGACCAGGTCCATCATCTGGAGGGGGACCCCCAGCACCGGGAGTCCTGAGGATGGGACGGTCCATCATCTTTGGGTCCCCCCCCACCGGGAGTCCCTGAGAGTCCGGACCAGGTCCATCATCTGGCGGGGGGTCCCCCCCCCAGCACCAGCACCGGAGTCCTGAGAGTCCGTTTCCAGGTTCCATCATCTGGAGGGGGCCCCCCCCCAGCACCGGGAGTCTCTGCAGAGACCAGACCAGGCACCATCATCTGGAGGGGGTGAACCCCCCAGCACCGAGTCCTGAGAGACCTGGACCAGTAGGTCCATCATCTGGGAGGGGGTCCCCCCCCGCCAGGGAGTCCTGAGAGACCGGGACCAGGGTCCATCATCTGGAAGGGGGCCCCCCAGCACCAGGACCCCTGAGAGACTGGGACCAGGTCCATCATCTGGAGGGGGGCCCCCCCAGCCCCTAGTCCTGAGAGACCGGGACCAGGTCCATCTTTGAGGGGGCCCCAGCACCGGGAGTCCGTGAGAGACCGGGACGAGGTCCATCATCTGGCGGGGGGTCCCCCCAGCACCGGGAGTCCTGAGAGTCCGGGACCTAGGTCCATCATCTGGAGGGGCCCCCCCCAGCACCGGTAGTCCTGAGAGACCAGGACCAGGTTCATCATCTGGAGGGGTGTCCCTTACACCCACGGTCCCTATTATATCAGCACCAGGTCCATCATCTGGAGGGGGGCCCCTAGCACCGAGTCCCTAGAGACCCCGGGGACTCGGTCCATCATCTTCGAGGGGGGCCCCTGCTACACCAGGAGTCCTGAGAGACTGGGACCAGGTCCATCATCTGTAGTGGGGCCCCCCCAGCACCGAGTCCCTCAGACCCCGGGACCAGGTCCATCATCTTGAGGGGGCCACCCCAGCACCGGGAGTCCTGAGAGACCGGGACCAGGTCCATCATCTGGCGGGGGGTCCCCCCCCCCCCCCCCCAGCACCGGGAGTCCTGAGACCGGTCCATCATCTGGAGGGGGCCCCCCCACCGGGAGTCATGAGACCGACCAGGTCCATCATCTGAGTGGGGCCCCAGCGGCCTGCGGAGTCCTGAGAGACTGGGACCAGGTCCATCATCTGAGTGGGGCCCTCCAAGGTCCTAAGAGACCGGACCAGGTCCATCATCTGGAGGGGGGGTCCCCCCCCCAGCACCGGGAGTCCTGAGAGACCGGGACCAGGTCCATCATCTGGAGGGGGCGTCCCCCCCCAGCACCGGGAGTCCTGAGAGACCGGGACCAGGTCCATCATCTGAGGCCCCCCCCCCCCCCCCCCCCCCCCCAGCACCGGGAGTCCTGAGAGACCGGGACCAGGTCCATCATCTGGAGGGGGGCCCCCACAGCACCGGAGTCCCTCGGAG
>JALJCO010010202.1:0-16184 GCA_023101725.1 Atherinomorus stipes | reverse complement strand
GAAATGAGTAGTATGTTTGTGTCAAGCTGCGGCTAAAGTGTAATGAAATAAAAGACAAAATCCTAATATTTTTGGTTTCTTATCTTAGTCAAAACAAAAACAGATCTGGGAAGACGTAAACTGACATAAACACATCATGACCACCCCAATCAGAACCCCTCCAAACCCCCAGATCTAAAATGGAATAGATAAATGTGTTTTCCATTCAAACCTTAATTTGGAATTAGTATTTCCATGTGCACATGAAGGAAAATAATTTCATTCTGAAATATTTAATTCAAAAATAATTCATTCTTAATTAAAAAGGATCATGTAACCAGGGCCAATGCCATGCTTGATTTTTTTTTCTTTCCTTTCAGGATTTCTCACTGGTTTCTCACTACTTAAGTTTTCATAAAAGAAAAAGTTATTGTTCTTAGATGATTAATTTTTCTGGGCCTTGTTAATGGAGCAACTTGCCACCATGGCAGCACCATGAGATTGACATTTGAGTGAATTTAAAGTGAAAAAAAACAAAAACATTCATAATAACAATTATAAAAAAATGATAAAAACGAATCCCTGAAAATGTGTCCTTGCACACTAAAACATGTCCAGGTGTAAGATAATTTCCCCTCACAGAAAATTTGCTTTTGGAGTCACAATCAAACAACCTTTCAAACCCATAGAAATTGAAAACTATGATAACTCAGCTCTATAAATGAATGCAACATGCAGTGCAGTGTCATTGAACCTGCTGAATGTTCCTTTCAGCAATGGTGCCATTGGTAAATTAACACTGACATGATCGTCTCTCAGATCATTAGCAAAGCTAGAGAAACGAAAGCTGAAGTGAATGAAATGTGTATTTTAGAGTGCCACTGTAAGTTAAAGAAAGTATAGTTTTAAATAAGAGCCCTTCATTTTTGCTCCAGTTACTGAACACATCTGAACATGTCCATGTGTGAGAAAACAAATTTTTAACCCATCAGTCAGAAATTATTTAACTCATTTTTAAAGAATTGAAAAATAAAACATTCAACAGACTTCTGAAAGCAGTTTTGCTGTTTTTGTGCAGGCAAATGACTGGGCTGCTGGGCAAATTGAGGAAAGAGGAAAAGTAATCCTCTCATTTCTTGCTCAATTTTCAACAAACTGTCAACAAACTTAGCTACAGTGATGCTATTTTTCTCATGAAACATTTTTTTTTGTGCGGGTGTATTGGAAAAACATGGATCCAGAGCCAGTTTTTGCACTGTGTACTCATCCTTTTTTGTCTCGCTCTGTCTCGTACACACCAAAACACAAACCCAATTGCACCCAGATCCAACTTTGCTTTTAAGTCTTGTGGCTTGACACAAAGGGGATCTTTCCTTCCCCCGCTATCATCAGAAAAAAGAGAAAAATCTAAAAAGACACAAAGAGCTGTCTCTCTATTCAATGGGGAGAAAGCTCATTCTGTCACTTCTGCCATTCTTAGTGAGATTACAGTGGGGACCCACGGCCCATGTTGCCTTTGCATCCCCTCATGCATCCCAACACTGATTGTGTGTATGCGTTTGTGTGTGCATAATGAGCACTCCTCTGGAGAAAGATGTCAACACACACTCTGTTTTGTGATACTTGTTTCTATGTATGCTATTTTTTTATGGGTGTATAAATACTTGCAGCTGACCTATCTTGTTTAGTATGTAACGATGCATGCAGCTTCTGTTTCTACATTTGCATATACACTAATGATGTTTATCATTGTCTTTGGAAACCATTATGAAGCTAGGAAAAACTTGTGAGGCATGAGAATACAATAAACACTAACAAGTAAACAATGAAATATTAAAGAAAAAGACCCAAAAACCATTTTTATTCTTGTAATTTGTATTGGTTTCCCTACCTTTTTTTGCAATAATTTTAGTCAATTAATACAACATCTGATGTTACTGTTATTGATCAAGCTGCATTTTGGTTCTGTGGCATGATTTTCAATGACGAATTAATGAGAGTTGTGCAGTGTGTAATATACAAATAATACAATTAAGTATTTATTTATTTAGTAATATTTTTATCTAGAACTGTGATGAGGAATTTGAAATGATTTTTGCCAATTCCAATCAATGCCAATTAAAATCAGTTAGCTGATTAGTCATGATGTTATCAGTAATGGAATAAATATTTCCAAAGTAAATTGTAAAAAGCAAATAAATTGTTATTTCTATAATATGTGTGCTCCACTTTCTTAATTTGTTGGTTTTGTGTTTACTTTTAATGTTCACTGCTCTGGTGTCCTTGTGCATTATACTGATGAGAAAGTAGGTCAGGGAGATGGTGGGGTTGAACCAGGGTTGGCTACAGAGGCTGTAGTGTCTCTCTATGGGGCATCTGCACGGTGAACCAATGACTGTGTCATTTATTTTAGTTACATGTAGTCATATTTTATCGTCTTTCTGTCTGGTCCTTTGCTCCTGAAGTGCAACTGTTTCGTGAAAATTTTATAACTACACAATTCCAGATCAAGGTGTTCCCAAACATTTTTCAGCCATGACCCCCGAAGATAACAATATCTGAAATCTCTACAGTGGTTAATTGTGTGACATATCAAACAGGCCATCCTGTTGTCATCACCAAACTTAACACTCGAAAACTGTCAGAAGTGTCTTAAAGATGGATGATCACTGTTTGTTTCCTAGTAGAAGTTCCAATAGATGCTATGAGAAGAATCTAAAATAAGACAGATGAATAACTGCAATTAAAAGTTAGTGTGGTAAAGACTACAGCCAAAAGAAAAGTTTTAGTAAACTGCCAAGAGTTCCAGTTTAACTGCAGTTTTCTTGGAGTTTTGTTCTCCATGTGTAGAACATAAAGGCAGTCCTACATCCCACTATTCTGTTCTGACTCTGGGAACAGAAAGAAAAAAAAAAAAAAAAAAAAAAAAGGACTTATCCCCTATAATCTAAGACTTTCATTGGTAGACAGGGGGCATTGGAGTCCATTTTTTGTCAATAAAAATTGAAGTATCTCTCTGATGCATAAGTGGTGAATTTTACAACATACTTTAAATTTACAACATACTTTGGAAGAATTATATTCTTAAGGTTTCAGTTGTTTTATATAGTGAAGAATTGGTCTTTGTTCTCAGTCTGAGCAGTGTGCTCGACATCTCTGTGTACTGAAGATTACACTGAATAGGCTAAATTTTTACCATGATCTTTATCCACTCTTATCTTGGTGTGTAATTGTGTCATCCAGTATAGAGTGTGTGAAAAAGTGTTTTCCCCCTTCCTGATTTTTTTTTTTTTTTTGCATGTTTGTCACACTTATATGTTTCAGATCATCAAGTAAATTTAAACATAAGACAAAGATAATACAAGTAAACACAAATGAATTTTTTAAATTAGATTTTTATTCTTTTTTTTTTTTCTACTTGTCCTGTCCAGCATCACAGCAAAGTAGAATGGAAATCCAATTGCTTTATTGTGATGAACAGTTTTTCTTTACCAAGGGGAGCTTTATGTACACAAGGCTCCCTTTGATATCCTGCTTATTCATTTTATTTATTTAATTAAACATTTGTTTATAACAGCATTCCACACCATACTGCTGGGCTTGACAAGGGAGAAATTAAAGTTAACAGAGGTAATGATAGAAAGTAGAACAGAAAGAAAGGAGTGAGGAAGAGGAAGAGAGAGAGAGAGGAGAGAAAACATGGATCCACTTACACAGTTCACTGGTGCATCTGTACAGAAACCCCTAAACAACATTCCAAGGTCTCTGTTGGAAAATAAAACAAGCAATCTCCTATAGGAGGACCTGCAGGTGGCTTAAATAACCTCAGATCATACAAACACACACAGAACTATGCAGAGAAGAGGTAAAACCTAGTCAGTGCAACGGAAAGCAGCGTTACAGTGTCAACATGCATAATAAAGGGTGTTCTATGGTGATGCAGTCATGCAGATGCAGCCTCGTCTTTGCAAGGAGGAGGAAGCCCGAGACCCGGGCCCCCAGCAGCCAACCAGAGGCCCGTAACCCCGTCACCTCCCCAAAGGGACGGACATGCATCCCCCATCCTATCCTATCACCCCTACACCCTATCCCAAACAACCCACAACTCCTCTGCGGTTGGGGCCACAGAGCAGCCCCAACTGCTGACCCCCATCCTAATCACAGGGGACCAGAGGGAGTAGAATTCATCTAACTGGTTCTTAGAGGAGGCAGACATTGCCTCAGTACTGATATGGAGCCTGTCTCAAACCGCACACTTGCCCGAGTGCACTGGAATTCAGTGCGTAGTGCGCACTGTGTACTTTGTTTGTAATGCACACTATTGTCGCTAAATGCTGACCAAAACAGAGCACTGCACTTACAGGAAATGATAGACTAGCATTGCCAGCTAACATGAGCTAACTCTACTGAGCCGGTATAACCGCTGCCTCAAACACATGACCAGATCATAACTGTCATCAGGGAGTGAACAGCTTAGTAGCATGCCACAATATACATTAGTAAGTATGTCTAAATCTTTCACGAACGTTTCTTAAATTAAGTACAATACCGCCTCTGATGCAGCAGGGGTCGCCAACGCTTCATTCACCGCCATTATTCAGCTCTGAAAGCAGTTCAAAGTCCCGCCTCTTCCTCCATGTCAGCAAGATGGCGTCCGTTTAGTGTGAGTAGTGTGCTTCGTTTTGCACTTCATTTTAGGCCGTTATTAGGGCAACATCCTGGTACTTTCAGTGCACTGAATTGTCGCTTAAATGACACCATGTGTGCACTACACACTCAAAAACAGTGTTTAAAGTGCTCAAGTGCGCGGATTGGGACAGACCCATGGTCTACTAAGAAATTCCTAAACTGGCTAATGCTCAGATTATTTTTGTATTTCCAGTTTACCGGGATAGTTTTCTTTGCAATATATAATACAGTAAGTATCATATGCGGATAGTTGGTTACCATGTTGATCTCATCCAAGTCCCCTAGTAAATACAGTGTGGGGCTTGCAGGAAAGTTACACCTGAGCCACGTTGACAGGTCATCACATACCTGAAGCCAGAACCTCTGGACAGGTGGACAAGACCACAAGGCGTGAAGATAATTGTCTGTTGTATTCTCATTGCAGTGTAAGCAAATGTTGAAAGGTGACAGACCCATCTTGAACATCCTCGGTCCTGTGTAATGGACTGTGTGGAAAACCTTGAATTGTATCAGCCGCATATTTGAGTTTTTAGTCATTAGGAACGTGTTTAAACATATCTGTGTCCATGTGTTTTGGTTAAGGGTTCTGGACAAGTCAGCCTCCCACTTCGAAGTTGGAAGGGAAATTGAATCATCCAGTTTTAATAATCTATATATTTTTGACAGTAGTTTGGGGATAGAGAGATTCAGAATTCTGCTACCCTGACAGGAGTCTGCAGGTTCAGTTTGTTAGAGGTATATTTTTTGCTCAGTATAGATTTAAGTTGATGGTATTCTAGGAATTTAGTAATACTGATCCCTAGTTGTGAAGTGAGTGTATTAAATGACAGGAAATTTCCATTTTCAATGATATGATGTAATTGTTTTACTCCTTTATTTTTCCATTGTACAAAATTCATCATTTTCTTGTTTTGTAGAATATCAAGGTTATTCCAGATGGGTGTGAGTTTAAATGAAATAATAGAAGACTCGGTTAATTTCAGGAATTCCCACCATGCTTTTAGAGTAGAGCAGATGTTAATGCTTTTAAAGCATTTATGAGATCTGATTGCTGAACTGATGAATGGCAAGTCAGAGACAACCAGATCCTCGTACAATGCTTGTTCTGTGTCTAGCCATGGTTCATCTAGATGGGTAGGTTTCAGCCATTTGGAGATATATTGTAGCTTGTTTGCTAAAAAATAATAATTGAAATTGGGTAAGTCTAACACTCCCCGGTCTTTTACCTGTTGTAAAGTTTTTAAACTGATACGTGATGGCTTATTTTTCCAGAGGAATTTGGATATGTGAGAGTCCAGTGACTTAAACCAACCCGAGGAAGGTTTGGTGGGTGTCATTGAGAACAGGTAGTTAATTTTAGGTAGAACCATCATTTTAATGGTAGCAACTCCCCCCATAAGTGACATGGGTAAGTGCTTCTATCTTCCTCTTTTGACTTTAATAGCTAGACATAATTTAGCTTTATTAATTCTGAATGTTTTAGAGAAAAATTTATTCCCAAATATCTGATATTACCAGACTGTATTGTGGTGTTAGGAATGTTTTGTAAAGTACAATTAACAGATAAAGCCGTAGTCTTGGACCAATTAATAGAGCACTCAGATATCATTGAAAATTTATTAATCAATGTGATTGTCTGGGAGAGAGATGTTAATGAGTTCTGGAGGAAAAGCAGTACGTCGTCTGCATAAAGACTTACTTTATGTTCTAGATTTTTGCCGGGGATCCCTTTAATATCTCTGTCCTGTCTTATAGCAGCTGCTAGTGGTTCAATGAAAATGACAAAAAGTGAAGGGGAGAGCGGGCAGCCCTGCCTGGTGCCTCGCTGTAAACAGAAACTTGGAGAAGTTTGATCATTGGTCCTGACACATGCATTTGGGTTGTTGTAAAGTATTTTTATCCAGTTTATGAAGTAAGGCCCAAAACCAAATTTATTTAATGTTGCAAATAGGAATTTCCAGTTAACGACATCGAAAGCTTTCTCTGCATCTAACGAATTGATAGTGGATTCCAGATTATGAAAGGTAGCGTAGTCTATTAGATTAATCAGTCTGCCTGTGTCAGTAGAAGAATGTCGACCTTTAATAAAACCACTTTGGTCAGGATGTATTATCAGATGAGTTATTTTTTCTATCCTTTTAGCGAGTGCTTTGCTGATTATCTTAAGATCTACAGAGATCTACTAGATTTTTATTCCTAAGGAGGGGAAAAATCCAAACTTACATGGCCCTGTGTGAAAAAGTGATTGCTCTCTAAACCAAATAATTGATTGGGCCACCCTTAGCAGCAACAACTGCAGTCAAGCATTTGCAATACCTGGCAATGAGTCTTCTACAGTCTTCTGTGGAGGAATTTTGGCCCACTCATCTTTGCAGATTTGTTGTATTTCAGCCGCATTGTTTTTCACTTGATTCAAACATGTAAACAAAGTATACCCCAATTACAAATTATACAGTTTAAAAAAGTAATAGAAATATAACAAAACCAGAGATTAGTTTAAATGAAATGAATGACATCATGCATTCATAGCTTAATTTATTATTTTTTTTATTTTATATTTTATAATATATGATGTTGCATACATCATTTTTTTTTATTACAGACACATTTTCTGGACCATAATCACTCAAAAAAATGCATCATGAAGAGAAAAAAAAACATATTTAAGTTGCACTGGACTATAAGTTGCATCTATTTATTCAAAATGGGGCAATTTTCAAATTTTTCATATCCTGTTTGTAACTGCTAAAAATTCCCAAATCAATCCAATTCCAAACTTAAAGGTTGAATATGGAACATTTTTATTAAAAGCTATATTTAAAAAAAAAAATACCTCCACAGGTCGTTTGGGGGTGTACAGAATGACAGTACAACATTTCCCAGAAAATTATATTTAGCCTAAAAATAATAATAAATTTTTACGGGTTCAATAATGGCATTTTATTTACGTCTATAAGCCAATACACACCGCCATTGCGGGTTGCCAAAAGCCCCATTTCCACCAGCGGGTCTGGGTCGGGTCGGGCCGGATCGGTCCACGTTGTTTTGCGTCTCCACAGATAAAAACCTGGACGGGTACCCTTATATCCGACCTGACCCGGCCTACTTTTTTGGCACCCTTCAGTAGGGGTACTGATCTGACCGATCCGGACCAAAGAGGTGGAGCTAACACAAAGCAATACATTGATTTGTTGAAAAATCTCACTTCCCCCTGTGACCAAGCGTAAAAACAAAGCTGGGGTGACTCCTTTTGTTTCTTTCACGTGTGGCGCGTTGTTTTGGTTAAACGGCTTTGCACGGTGATGATGTCATGCGATCACGTAGCAGCGCTGTCCAGCTAATTCTCCGCCTCCAGAGTAAGGGTACAGGTTGCTGTGGGGACGCAGCATGAAATCAACACATCCGTACCAAAACCCACCCGATCCGGCCTGGCCCGACCTGACCCGACCCAGACCCGCAGGTGGAAACGGGGCTAAATACGATCCCTTTGTGGCTTTAGTTTTTTGGGCACAGTTAGGCTGGTACAGGAGGAAACAGTGGATACGGCAAGTGAAGCAGCTGCTTCAGAGCCCTGGAGATATTGTTATTTGTTTCTGAGGAGGAGTGACCTGAGAAGAGCAAAACCTGGAGTAAATTTTGTTGAAGACTTCACTAAATGGACCCACATAAATGTTTTCCACGGAGTCAAAACACGGAAATGGCGACTTTTCTCCTGAATCGTAAGCTAGCTTGTTTGCTAGCATGGCTAACGTTAGCTGTCAGTTATAAACTCCTCTGTGTTACTTGTTGGACATGCTGCAGACTGTTGGTCACTTGTGTATCGTCAGCGAGCCTGGCATCCCAGCGGCTGGAGTTGTTTTTCTGCCGGTGCAACTACAACCTAGACACGCGTGATGTCGCTGTTCTGTCCGTATTCCATATTCAACCTTTAATGCCTGTAAATAATCATATACATTATAATTAAGAAGGATAAACATGTTTGAGAATTTGTTCCACCACACAAGCAGTACAGACAGATGTCCAAAATGAATTTCTCTCACTGAGTTAAGACTATTCTGGGATCTTTGCTCCTGGAACACAATTTAGTTGTTCCAAGCCTAGATGATAAATGGTAAATGGACTGTACTTATATAGCGCTGGCCTGTCCAGTCCCGTTTGAGTTTTAAATAAATAATCTGTCATGCCGGCTGTCCCATTGAAGCTCATGAAACTCAAAGATGCAGGCAGAAACGTTGAGCGCCCTCCCCTCGCGTTTCTCACTCTCTTTTTGTGACTCTGTCATGGCCCCCATCCCCACCCGCTCCTCCTGACATAGCTCTGACGAGGGGCAAGATGGAGCAGCAGCATCAGGGCAAGAGAAAAAGGTGGAGCAGAGAGGGAAAGACTTAAGAAGAAGAAAAATACACCAGCAACAGATGGAGAAAAGTGCATCAAAATAACTGACATGCTTGTCAGTCAGGGAGCAGGTGAGATATAAACACACTAGTGGTGAAAAGTGACAATAGATACACACACCTCCATCCAGCTAGCTTCCTGATGAGTTAAAACTAGCTTAATTAAAAAAAAAAGAAAAAAAAAAGAAAAAAAGTTTTAACTTGTAACAAATGATATTGTAGATTTTAGCATAGGGTTAACTATAGATATGTAACATGATACATGATTATTATGAATATTAAAATCCTTGTATATTTTGTTTAACCTCTATTTAGGAAGGTAAAAAAAAAAGAAAAAAAAAAGATTGAGATCAAGAAAATATTAACAGAGCCAAAGCATATAAAATGGTCAATTTCTGAATCCAAAAATCTGGGAAGTTATGAGTGCTTTTGGATTTATTTATCTATTTATTTTTAACAGTAGCAGTACCAGTACTGTCAGCAGCACTAGTGCTGCAGGAGCTCCTGCGGTTACGGCAGTGGTGGACAGCAGCAGCAGTGAGGAATCACAGCAAGAACCTTCAGGTACAATTTAAGTACAAACCAAACTTGCTGATGATAGTTTTAGAATAACAAAGAGAATAACCTGTTCGATTATAAATAGGCTAAGTATCAAGTTTAGGTGGATGATGATGTAATTTTATTTGATGTACAATATGGTTCATTGTACAGACTGTACATTTAACCATATTGTAGTTTGATCAAGTAGAATTCCAGTTTATGTGATTTGCATGCAGGTTGTTGCAGGACAACAAATATTTATTTTGTAAGGGAAAGAAAAAAAAAGCTGTGTGTGGCCACATGTGGAGCCTTTGTTTTACTATTTCACAGTTTTAAATTAGTAAGCGCCCAGCCTAATTCACTCTCAGTGTTTTGCGTTAATTTGGTGGAGGTGGCCTGGGATGGTATCAAATTCCCGGCCTGAATTATTGTCCCAGTCCGCCCCTCCTGCTCTTCCAACCTGAGCCACAGCTGCCTCTAGATCGCCCTCTTTTGACATTAGATGGTAATGCTTGTAATGCTTACTACAGGGCTGTTCAATTTGGGGCCCAGGGGCCAAAGATGGCCTACAAGTGATTATTTTTGGCCCGCTGCCCAAGGACGCCCCCAGGGGGTGGCCAGGGGTGGCCAGTGTCCCCCTGAACAAAAAGCTGGCCACCTCACTAGCCACCCCTGCAATTTTTTTTCTTTTTTTTTCATTTATCTAAATTTTTATGTAATACTATTAACACGGCACAGCATGCTTTGCTTATATTTGAATGTCAAAATCTTTATAAGCTAATAAAAATAAAATAAATAAATAAAAATATTACACTAGACCTACCATTTTCTGCCATTACTCTTGCCATAGTCCCCCGTAGGTCTGTCACTCCTAATTAACTCACCATTTCTTATGTAAACTCATCCAAGAAAGCGCAACCAAGAACTGCTCCAACCATTAAAGAAGTTTACTGCAGATAATGCCTTATATAGAAGCCCATTCATTCTGCCCCCTTCCCTGCCATTATATGGCTATACGTGGATCTACGACTAATCTAAATAGTGTCCAAAGGAGTCAGAGTTATGCAGAAATGTTACTGATGAGTAAATGAGTTCCAGGAATAAGGCCCAGGTTGAGAGAAACAAAAGTTATATATTAATAACCATTGGCCACCTAGCCATTTTCTCTGGCCACCCTTAAAAAAATCTCTGCGGGTGCCACTGCTGCTGCAAATTGTCTTTTTTTTTTCCTTTTTTTCCATTATGATTTTCATAGCAGTGTGAATTTTTTTTTTTTTTTTTTTTACATTTATTCATTGTTGCACTTCTCTTCCTGACCACAAATTAACATAGCTTTACATTGAGGGGTAGGGTGTCGCTGTGAGCTCAGATCTGGAAGCCCGTGATCACAGAATAAATGAGAAGATGCTGTCCAAAATAAAACCTCATACAAAGTAATGTGAAAAACAAATAATGAGCACAATAAAGAATAGCTATAGGCTATACACTATAGGCCAAGCATATTTAATTTCTTACACTGCAACATGAATTTTTAGTTTTGGCCCACAAGCATCCACCCCGAGTCATTTTTGGCCCTCCAGTGTAAGAAATTTGGACACCTCTGGCTTACTCCTTGGCTCATGTCAGTAATTATGAATAAATACTTACAGTAAAAACATGTGTGACTTACAGTATATACACGTACAACCCAAAAAATTAGAATATCCGGAAAAAGTTAATTTATTTCTGTAATTTAACATAAAAGTTGCAATTTACATATTGTATAGATAAATAATGTGCAAATCAATATATTTCACGCTTTTATTTGTTTGGATGTTGCTGGTTAGGACTTGCAGCTTAAGAAAACCTCAAATTCAAAACCTCAAAAAATTTGAATACGGTGAAAAGCTCCAGTATTGTAGGCTCAGAGGGTCACATTCTAATCAGGTAAGTAATCCAAAACACCTCCATAAGTCCCCCAAGCCTTTAAAAAGTCTCTGTCTTGGTTAAGAAGAATTCACAATCATGGAGAAGACTGCTGATCTGACAATTGTGCAGAAAACCATCATTGACTTCCTGCACAACGGTGGAAAGACACAAAAAGTGATAGCAAAAGAAACTGATGTTCTCTGAGTGCTGTCTCAAAGCACATTAATGGACAGTTAAGTGGAAGGAAGAAGTGTGGAAGAAAACGGTGTACAAGCCAGAGGGCTGATCGCAGCCTGGAGAAGATGGTCAGTGTTAAGTTTCACAGTCTGTGATGACCTGGGGATCTGTGTCAGCTGCTGATTTTGGTCCTCTGTGCTTCATCAAGACCAGCATAAATGCAGCCATCTACCAGGACACTTTGGAGCACTTCATGCTTGCTTCAGTGGACCAGCTGTATGAGGATGCAGACTTCATCTTTCAGCAGGACTTGGCACCTGCCCACACTGCCAAAAGTACAAAATCCTGGTTCAACAACCATGGGATTACCATGTTTGATTGGCCCGCAAACTCACCTGGCCTGAACCCCATTGAAAACATGTGGGCATTGTCAAGAGAAAGCTGAACGGGAAGAGACCAAACAATAAAGAAGAGCTCAAGGCTGTGATGGAAGCATGTTCGCTTCCACAACACCTGAGATATGCCACAAGCTGGTAGCATCCATGCCACGCTGGGTTAAGGCAGTCATTCATGCAAAAAGGCCCAAACCAAGTGTTAAGTACAGATGCAAGATTTTATTTTAGAAGGCCTGACTTTTTGCTTTTAAAATCCCTTTGAATTGATTTCATGCAATATTCTAATTTTTTGAGTTTTTGAATTTGAGGTTTTCTTAAGCTGCAAGTCCTAATCAGCAACATTCAAACAAATAAAAGCTTGAAATATATTAATTTGCATATTATTTATCCATGCAATATGTAAATTGCACCTTTTAAGTTGATTTACAGAAATAAATGAACTTTTTTAGGATATTCTAATTTTTGGGGAGTACCTGGACAGCAATATACACATATACTCATCAGAGCTCTCAGAATTGTTTTCTGTGTTAATTAAGCCTCTCTCAGGTATGCACTCTTTTTCAAAAAATCTCATGGCAACTTAATGTTTTGGTTTTTATTTCTGAACAAGCACAGTGGGAAGTCTCTTGCAAAAATTTGAATAAGGATATGATAAAGTTTGACTCAGTAACATCAGTTCGTAGATCTGTGTGGTGGTGAACAGGCTTCCACAGTTTCTGCAGGTTAATCTGATGTATGATCTGTGTTTTTAAACTGAAGCCAACAGATCTGGTCATTAAATGAATAAATCACAGCAAATTCCTAAATGTCCTGAAATGTAGCTTTCATGGCCACAGCACATTAGGCTAATAAAAACTGCCATGGCAACACCACTCCTACCTCTCACATTATACTGTATCTCATTTACACCATTCAATTTAAGGGAAATGGCAAAAATCACCATTATACCATGGTTCGCTTTATCACTGCACTGTGTAAGTGAAGCTGAAAGAAGCATTGATTTTAAAGTTACAATGTCTGCATGCCAGATTGACTGAATGCAGGTACTCCATTAAAGACTGATGAAGCCATTAATCAGAAGTATCACATGTCTGGAAATGTGGAGCAAACTTTTGGAAGGATGATTAATCTCCCTACATTGGAGGTTCAATTTGACATTGTAGCATGTGTTGCATAAAATAAGGCTCTGATTCTAAGCCCTGGCTCCATACATATTTGTGCAAATTCATTGTTCTACATATCATGTTTCTGACTGCTTTATATTCCAAGCAGGCCATTTGTTTCTCAAGGGAAACAAAGAAATCTTGTTATAATCACAGGATTGGAAAACTGTTTCTAATAACAACAAACATGATTTGTAGGATTTAAGAAACGTGTGACAAAAAATCACCAGGGGACTTTCATAAATCAAAAATGTGTGAATGGGAAAGAAAGGAGCTGAGTGAAAAAAAGGCTAATTTGCTGTTTATTTTTTTTCTTTTAAATTTGGCAGCAAAAGAAAGAGGAGACCTCAACGTAACGGAGGTGACTTAATTTAGTAAAGAAATGCAAGATGATGCAACCAAAAGGGCAAGGTTATAAGTTACATACAGTATTCATTTTCAAATTTATAGCACACTTTAAACAAGCTTGGTTAACCATAGTGCTTCACAACATCACCATAACAAACCACACATGGAAGTTTACAGTAAATTAGATTTAAAAACCACAAAAGAACGTACATGAGAAGACAAATTTTTAAGGGCGTTAAAGTACAAATAAAATGCATTTCAAAAACAAGTATTAGAAATTAAAATAATTCGAATCTAAAAATATACTCCTAGTTCATTTATTGCTGCCAAAAGCCAGAAAAAGTGGGTTTTTAGGTTTGTTTGGAACTGTCTTGTACTGTAGATTGAGATCTCACATCTCACAGAGAAGGGGAAACTGTCCCCATGATTTTGGGGCTGCGACAGAGAAGGCCCGATTACCTCTGTAGCTTTGGAAACGACCAGCAGAAGCTAGTCGGCTGAGCGTAGGGCTCCAGGGGGAGTATAAGGCTGCAACATCCCTGTTAGATAGGAAGAG
Organism: Atherinomorus stipes; assembly: GCA_023101725.1. Classification (NCBI taxonomy): domain Eukaryota; kingdom Metazoa; phylum Chordata; class Actinopteri; order Atheriniformes; family Atherinidae; genus Atherinomorus; species Atherinomorus stipes. The sequence goes on along the minus strand of JALJCO010010202.1, from coordinate 2,035 downwards.
CCAAGGAAACTCAGATATTTAAAGGCGCCATGACATAAAATTTTGCTTTTCTGGGGTTTTGGGGGGTATAATATGATATGTTGTGCACTGATGAGGCCATGTGAATGTCCAGAGTGAGAATCAAAGTTCCTGTTTATGGTCTGTCAGCTTTGTCTCTCTGCTCAGAAACGATTGAATCAGACAGCAGGCTATCATTCTACATAGTTCTATTATTCTACGTAATTTAATTGCTCTAATAAGAGCACACTATCAAGTAAACAGCCCCCCCCCTCCCCCCTACCTGTCTGATTCAACTGCGAGTGGGAGAGTGACCGCTAAGCCGTCAGGTCTGGGTTAACAAACAAATGGATTTAAAAGAAAACTTCTGCAGCAACACTGAGGGAGGTGACCAAAATCTTGTCATTACCAGTGGGTTTATTTATTTTCTAAATGCTGTCTTGTCTGATAAACATAGCTCACTGTCTGAAGTGCCCATGTTGCTAGCAGTTAGCCGTTAGCAAAGTCCGACCACAAGGGCAGCTTGACCTACTTTCTCTAAATAAGATTATAGCCAAATAAGGTGTAACCAATCAAAATAAAGTCAACTTGGTCTCTGGGTAAAGCTCCATATAATTACCGGACCCAAGTGAGGGCTGGCATTTCAAAACAATACCCCGCTGTGAAAAACACAGTTGTTTCCTTTGGAGATTTGACATATGCAGCAATGCCAACAACATGAACTAGTTTTTACTTCTATGTCATCACTCCTTTAAAAAAGTAGAAGAAGTAAAGTAAACCACTAAAATCTTAAAATTTACACGGTAACTGACCAGACGTCAATTGGGAATTATCACGCTTTGTGTTCCTGTTTCCGGAACTTGTTGAATTTAAGCATTTCCTGATCTGGGCAAGTTCAACAATAGCTGACTCCAATGTCACTGCTCCACTTTGTAAATCAAATCAACAACGCCAACCCTACTTAAATTTTCATGCATTCCCGACTGAAGCGATCCTAAGGAATTCGTGGATCAAAGCGATTCGATGGGGTGAAGGGCCGAACTTTATAATAAAACAAGGCAGCACGTGTGTTTGTAGCCGGCACTTCGATGATGGAGACTACACAGCTGGCATTAGCAGACTAGCGTTAGCCAGCTAGCGTTTGCTGACATGCCTAACTTTGTGCGTCTGAAGACACACAAGCATCTGAAAATCGAAACTGTACCCCTCAAGTTTCCAGTGGAACAACTGGGGACTGTCAAGAAAGGAGACGAAATGCTAGCTGGCTAATGCTAGCCTGCTAACGCCAGCTGTGTAGTCTGCATCATTGAAGTGCCGGCTACAAACACACATGCTACCTTGTTTTATTATAAAAAAGTTTGGCCCTTCACCCCAGTGAATCGCTTTGATCTACGAATTCCTTAGCATCACTTCAGTCGGGAATCCATGAAAATTTAAGTAGGGTTGGCGTTGTTAATTCGATTTACAAAGTGGAGCAGTGACATTGGATGCAGCTTGCTAACTGGCCCGGAAGAGGAAATGCTTAAATTCAACAAGTTCCAGAAACAGGAACACAAAGCGTGATAATCCCCTATGGAGGGAGCACAGGACTGGGGTAATGGGATCCCGCCTCTTGATTCCGGTCAGCAGACGAGCTGCATTTTTTGTATGTGCAGGAGATGTTTCAGGAGCCCTGGTCTAGACCTACAGTACAGCGCATTACAATAGTCCAGAGGGGAAAAATAGGCATTGATAGATTTTTTAAAATCAGCCCAGGGAAGATAAGTTTTAATTTTACCTTAGGTCTTTAGCTGAAAAAAGCTAGCCTTAAAGGGAAAGTTCAGGATTTTTGACATAGGGCCTCATTTTCGAGTGAGTCAGATACCTTTTATCACTGGAGACAGTTCAGTTTCAGCATATTTCATTCAGTTATTGTAGTTCCAGGAGGTCGCTGATGCTAATGCTAGCATAAGTCGGTAGGGAATCTGCTTGCCTGTCATTAAAAACAATCTCATCCACTCCACAGAACATCAGAGGAGGCAAATCATATATAACTTAA